>CACSLK010024123.1:698445-712688 GCA_902706635.1 Striga hermonthica
CCGCTCGCCGCCCAAAGTTATTCTATCTGAAAAACTCATACACCATCGCGAAGCTCTCATCGAGCTCATTCTACCCTTACGATTTTGAGCAAAAATTCTTCCGAAAGGTCGTCGATTTACCGGTCAAAGCTTGAAGATCTATGAATTTTTTAGTCAAAATCCGGTTATCTTTTCCAATTTTCCGGCGATTTGTAATGAATCACCTCAATCCAAGGGTACCGCCGGATTCTACCCGTCGGATCGCTCCTTCGGCAGGTCGCCTTCGTCAGATTCGGTGAGGCTTTTCCCGGAAGAGTTCTCCGATGAGCCGCCGCTGCTGTTAAGCACTGGTTCACAGGCCGATTGCCCTTCAGCCCAGTGTTCGGCCCGCGCGTTCTTCAGCCAATGAGGAGGCCCGCGTCCTCAGCTCAGCTCGCAAGGAGTCCAGTGGGGAAGCCCAGCACGGCCCGAAAGCATGCAGCCCATTCTCACGCTAGGCCCAATACCCCGTTGCCCAACAGCATTTCAGTCCCAGCGCGCAGGCCGCGCCCAGCCCGCGCGGCCCGTCTTTTCACTCAGCACTCGGCCCGCTCGAGCCTGCGTTTAGGCCCGCGTCCAGCCCAGCTTCCAGCCCGCATGTCTCACATTCCCAGCCTGCGAGGACCCGCAGGTGGCCCGTGGACCTCAGCCCATGCCCAGCGCACCATAATGGCCCATTTTTGTGGCCCAAATTCCGTCTTCTTTGGCCCAGAAAGTGTTCTTCAGCCTAGAAACACCCCAGCGCGGCCCAACAGCTCAAAATCCGGCCCAAGTCGATCCAACAACCCCATTTTGTGCTCGAAACAAATTCTGGATGATTCAACGTGAACGGGGTGGTAAATTTGAGATAGTATTTTCTCATGGTGAAGGTATGTGACTTAAATTGAGAATTGAAGATTTTTACATTGACAAGAATTGGATAAATTATTTGATGTAAATTGAAAAACTTGAGGACTTGATGATTTAAATAGAGGAAAATTGGAGAAATTATGTGACTTAAGTTGAAGAATTTGTAGACTCGAAGATGTTTAATTTATACGTGGAGCTTATTGGATTAATTCATAGACAATATTCGGTTCATGCATGGGGGACTATTTATTTACTCATGAAGGATTATTTGATTTGGTCGAGCGATTACTGGATTCATTTGTGGATGAATATTTGACTTATTGGAAGGGAATTGTTTAATTTGCTCGAGGTGCTATTTGATTTATTCGTAGATATTATTTGCTTTGATTTTTTCGTGGTGGATTATGCGATTCATTCGTGGAATATATTCGAGTTGTTCGAGAAGAATTATTTGATATATTCGTGAGAAATATTGGGTTTATTGAGGAGTATTATTTGACTTTCTTGTGAAATTATTCGATTCGTTTGAGGAAAATTATTCGATTGCTCGAGATATTATTTGATCTTTTCGTGGTCATATTTGATTTGTTCGCGGAGGTGCTAGTTGATTTATTTTTGGAGATATTTGATTTGTTCGAGGAAGTGTTATTTGACTTATTTTTGGAGATATTTGATTTGTTCGAGGAGGTGTTATTTGACTTATTTTTGGAGGTATTTGATTTATTTGAGGAAACTATTTGGTTTATCTGTTGAGGTATTTGATTTATTCGAGGAAGTGCTATTTGATTTATTTTTGAAGGTATTTGGTTTATTCGAGGAGGTGCTATTGGATTTATTCGTGGATGATTATTTGATTTATTCGAGGAATATATTTGATTTATGCATGGATGATTATTTGATCTGCTTGAATGATTATCGGATTTATTTGTGGATGATTATTTAATGTGTTCGAGCGATTATGCAATTTATTCGTGGACATGTTTGAATTTCTGTCGAGGAAATGACCAAATAATCCAAGTCTCGACAAGCTATGGCGGACGAGCTGTTGAGAGTCGAGGAGGACATGAACGAGCATAGATCCATAAAAGGAGGGTGATAATGAAGGACGAGCATGGATGATGTCGATCACCGGTAGCGCTCTCAAAGGCAGAAATCAGCTTCTTTGGGAAAGGTATGACAATTTGGAGTGGTATTCTCGATCTTCAGGTACAAACCTATCCTCAACTCTTGTTCGGTGGTTGTGTGTAATCAACACGTGGTTTATGGACGCATTGAGTCCTTTAGCACTATTTTTTTAATGATGTTCATTGTCTGAGTACTTGGGGCGAATTGTTGAGGAGATTATGATGCATACGGGATGATTATTTGGATGACTAACAAAATGATCGGATGTTATTATATCTTGTTGTGTTTGGTATTTTCCTTTTCGACCTCAGTGGCAGGTCGAAGAATTCAAGCACATGTCATCATGTACAACCAGGAAATGGAGGCTGAAAAATATGGTTGATTCTTTATCTTGCTCGATAAAATTATGAATATCATGGGAATAACAAAATGATCAATAATTATCATATCTTTTTGCTCGATTGTGTTCCTATCTGACCTCAGTGGTAGGTCGAAGTGTTCAAAGAAAGAAACCCATCAGGACTAAGGCCTTCGGGCTGGGTGGTCGCTTGTTTGGACAATCTTTTGGGGTGGGCAGGTTGGTCGTATACTCACACCTCCGGGCCAGGTGGCCTCCTGTTTGGAACATTCCTCGTGGGTGGGCAAGTGTGAAGACCAAAACCCACCATGACTAAGGCCTTCGGGCTGGGTGGTCGCTTGTTTGGAACATCCCTTGGGGTGGGCAGGTTGGTCGTATACTCGCACCTCCGGGCCGGGTGGCCTCCTGTTTGGAACATTCCTCGTGGGTGGGAAAGTGTGAAGACCAAAACCCACCATGACTAAGGCCCTCGGGCTGGGTGGTCACATGTAACGACCACTCCTTCGAGGGTGGGCATGTGTTCGAAGACAAAAAATCCACCATGACTAAGGCCTCCGGGCTGGGTGGTTGATCCTAGTGTTGGGTCGTGAAGACACGGATAGCTCGAGCAGACCTCGGAGGCAGGTCGATGATTTCTTCTTGGTTATATTTGGTTTTTTATCATTGCACATTTGTTCCTAACCCAGTGGCAGGTTGAGGGAGGACAAAATCCACCATGACTAAGGCCTCCGGGCTGGGTGGTCGTTCCTAGTGTCGGGTCGTGAAGACATGGATAGCTCGAGCAGACCTCGGAGGCAGGTCGATGATTTCTTCTTGGTTATATTTGGTTTTGTGCTATTTGTGCTTCTGATCTCAGTGTGGCAGGTCGATCAAACTCGTTACGGATAACCCGAACAAGTTAATGGATTTATTTGATTTGGTTTTGCGATATCTATGCTTTGGACCTCAGTGGCAGGTCGACCAAGTTCATTATGGAAAGCTTGAGCATGTTAACGGTTTATTTGATTTGGTTTTGCGATATCTATGCGTTGGACCTCAGTGGCAGGTCGACCAAGTTCATTATGGAAAGCTTGAGCATGTTAACGGTTTATTTGATTTGGTTTTGCTGTATTTGTGATTTCGATCCCAGTGGCGGGAGTTTATTATGGATAATTTGAGCAGATGGATGGTTTTATTTGGTTTGGTTATGTTGTATTTGTGATTTTGATCCCAATAGCAGGTTGATTGCGTTTTATCTTGGTTTTGTCGAATTGATTTTTCGACTTCAAAGACAGGGAGATGAGATTCACTCCGTCACGAGCAGGTTGATTGCGTTTTATCTTGGTTTTGTCGAATTAATTTTTCGACCCCAGTGGCGGGTCAGGTATATTCATTTTGGCTCGAGCAGGTTGTTCGTTGATTCTGGTTTGTCGAACTAATTTTTCAACCCCAGTGGCGGGTCAGGTATATTCATTTTGGCTCGAGCAGGTTGTTTGTTTATTCTGGTTTGTCGAATTGATTTTTCGACCCCAGGGGCGGGTCAGGTATATTCATTTTGGCTCAAGCAGGTTGTTCGTTGATTCTGGCTTATCGAATTGATTTTTCGACCCCAGTGGCGGGTCGAGTATATTCATTATGGCTTGAGCAAGTTGGTTGCGCTTTATTTGATTATGATTTTGTCGAATTGATTTTTCCACTTCAGTGGCGGGTCGAGTATATTCATTATGGCTTGAGCAGGTTGATTGCGCTTTATTTGATTATGATTCTGTCGAATTGATTTTTCGACTTCAGTGGCGGGTCGAGTATATTCATTATGGCTTGAGCAGGTTGATTGTGCTTCATTTGATTATGCTTCTGTCGAATTGATTTTTCGACTTCAGTGGCGGGTCGAGTATATTCATTACGGCTTGAGCAGGTTGGTGGTTGATTTATTTTTCAAAGGAATATACAACAGGCTTGAATCTTAAACTTTGAACTGAGGGGTGATAGGACGAGGGGGTATAAGGGAGCTCGAACATGGTGATCGAAACACAACAGACGTAAATTCAAAATTTCAAATTCAAGACTTCGCTCAACGATCTCTCGACTCACGGTTTTCGACCTCAATGGTCTCGACTCTCGGTTTTCGACCTCAGCGGTCTGGACTCTCGGTTTTCGACCTCAATGGTCTCGACTCTCGGTTTTCGACCTCTTGCGGTCTCGATTCTTGGTTTTCAACCTCTTGCGGTCTCGATTCTCGAGTTTTGACCTTAGCGGTCTCGACTCTCAGTTTTTGACCTCAATGGTCTCGATTCTCGATTTTCGACCTCAGCGGTCTCGACTCTCGGTTTTCGACCTCAGTGGTCTCGACTCTCGATTTTCGACCATATGGTCTCGACTCTCGGTTTTCGACCTCTTGCGGTCTCGATTCTCGATTTTCGACCTCAGCGGTCTCGACTCTCGGTTTTCGACCTCAATGGTCTCGACTCTCGGTTTTTGACCTCTTGCGGACTCGATTCTCGGTTTTCGACCTCAGCAGTCTCGACTCTCAGTTTTCGACCTCAATGGTCTCGACTCTCGGTTTTCGACCTCTTGCGGTCTCGATTCTCGGTTTTCGACCTCAGCGGTCTCGACTCTCGGTTTTCGACCTCAATGGTCTCGACTCTCGGTTTTCGACCTCTTGCTGTCTCGATTCGCGGTTTTCGACCTCAGCGGTCTCGACTCTCGGTTTTCGACCTCTTGCGGTCTCGATTCTCGGTTTTCGACCTCAGCAGTCTCGACTCTCGGTTTTTGACCTCAATGGTCTCGACTCTCCATTTTTGACCTCTTGCGCTCTCGATTCTCGGTTTTTGACCTCAGCAGTCTCAACTCTCGGTTTTCGACCTCAGTGGTCTCGACTCTCGGTTTTCGACCTCTTGCGGTCTCGATTCTCGATTTTCGACCTCAGCGGTCTCGACTCTCGGTTTTCGACCTCAATGGTCTCGACTCTCGGTTTTCGACCTTTTGCGGTCTCGATTCTCAGTTTTGAACTCAGCGGTCTCGACTCTCGGTTTTCGACCTCAATGGTCTCGACTCTCGGTTTTCGACCTCTTGCGATCCCGATTCTCAGTTTTCGACCTCAGCAGTCTCGATTCTCGGTTTTTGACCTCAGCGGTCTCGATTCTCAGTTTTTTACCTTATTGGCAAATCTTTCGGTTTTCGACCCCGACATCAGATCATTCAGTTTCCGACCTCCGTGGTCTTTCGGTTTTCGATCTTGAGATCTCAAAGCTCATTTGGAGGATATTTCAGTGGTTATTCAATGGTCATTCGACTTTCGATGCTCGATCTTAGTGGCAAGTTGAAGAAAACAACTCGAAGAGGCATTTCACTCTTGGATTGAGTTATGCTTACTCGACCAGAGTGGGGGGGACTAGATGATATAGGATATTATACTGGACCCGGTTTAATGGATAAAGCGGATACATATTGGAAGATAAGCCCGCTAAGACATCTAAGCCCAACGATAGGGGTCAGGCCCAACTTGGGCCCAAAAGGTACACTTCCTCTATAAAAGGGGGCCAAGGTACCTCATTCTCTCATTCTCTATTGATTCATTACATTACTATACTTTGTCTCTCTTGAGCTGAGTACTGACTTAGGCATCGGAGGCCCGAAGCCGGGGCCACCCCCGGCGTTGAGTTCTGTAGGTACGGAGGCTGGTTCGAGTTGAAGGAGCCCGGGTGAAATCTATTCATTTCAAGCACAATTAATAACAAACTATGAAATCAACATATATATGAATAAACTGGTTTGGCTATGGGACTAACGGTAAACCGGTACTCATGTGCACACTCTGGGAGGCATACACAACGCGCCCTTCTCGTTCTCGCTCCACACGTGAGCACGACCACCAGGCGAGCCATCTTTCCCCCAGAGCGGGCCACACGCTCGAACCCGGCCTGCCAGCTGCAACGACTCGGTCAACTAGCTGTGATCTACCACTCGCTGAGTCAACTCGCCCGACTCAGTGAGTCAATTCATTTGACTCGCCCCAAACTCGGCCAAGTCAACTCGGACAGAGTTGACCCAACTCATTTTCACTCTAGATCGACCCGTTTGAGCAACAATGACCCAGTTTCGCTTCACCAATTCCTTTTCCTTAATGTTCTCGACTTTTCGACCTCTGATTCGAGACGATTTGAGGTATAACGGCTCGAACTCGACTCCATTGGCTTAGTTGTGACTATGAGATATTATAAAATCGAAAATTTGATGATTTGAGTGATTATTGAATTAATTGAGATTTCTGAGCTTAAAGCTATTTTTGGGACCTCGTTAAATAATTTCGATAAAATGTTGAAATAAATACTATTAATTTTGTTGAGATGTCTTGAGGCGTAGGTTCAAATTTTATAATTTTCGGACATTGTTTGGTAGGTAAACGAGCCGGTCAAATGCGTTGACTGGTCGTAGTAATTTGGAGTTGACTAGATTATAAGTTGCTGTTTGACTTATTATGTTGACCGTTGACTATTAGAATATTAAGGATGCTGCGATTCGAATTTTATAAATTTAGGATACCGTTTGACTTAGTTATAAGATCGGGACTTTGGCCGAGGAATGCGATATTTTAGAAAATTAGCCGGATATGATTTTAGCTGCAGTTGTTGATTTATAAAATACATATAAATCACATATCATATATATATATATATATATATATATATATATATTATCGGCCTTAAATAGGTTAGGATTTTTTTAGAATCGAAACCCTAGTTTTATCTGGTTCCAATAACCAGGTATTTTTTCGGATCCGATTATAAATGTATGAACCCTAGTATCGTTCGAATAATTTTTAGTCGTCGTATCGTTAATTCATAATGCGTATCGTCGTCTCGCGCACGTGATCGCCTCTCGTCCTGCTATTGTAGCCGAATCACCGAGTGCATGTCCGTGCACCGAGTCCGAGTCAAACCCCCGAGTGCGTGCCCGTGCACCGAGTCCATTCGACCTACTGTCTACGCGTCGTCTCTGTTAGCCGTGGTCCAAGCACGCCCCTGCGTCAGTGACCGTGGCACCGTTCCAAACCCGTGCATCGGCTAAGCCGTGTATGTCGTGTTCGCGTCGGCCCGAGTTGCCACGCCAAACTCAGACCACGGTCAAACCGAGCTGCACATAGTCAAGCAAATGATCGACCTACTCCGAGTGAGCCGTCGGTCCAGTTCAGTTGAACCTGCCCGGTCAGTCCGGACAGTTCTAGATATATTTCAGATAGAATTTCAGATATATATTTCAGATAAAATATCAGAAATAGAATTTCAGATAGAATTTCAGAGATAGAATTTTAGATATATATTTCAGATATATATTTCAAATAGAATTTCACAAATAGAATTTCTGATATATATTTCAGATAGATTTAATTCCAGATAGATTTAAGTCTAGTTAGATTATAGCCCAGTCAGATTTAATTTCAGACAGAACCTAGTCCAGACTTAGAAATATTTCAGAGAACTCTAGAATGCCTCAAAGACAATAATATTTTCAAAATCAGCCGTAAATCCCTGAAATGAATTTTTAAAGCAGAGTGAGCGAATCTAGACAATAAAGATATTAAAGATTCGAGTTTTATTCTGAGTCTAGTCCTTAGAATATTTTGCTCGTAAATTTTGTAGCTTGAGGAGAGTCTATCCTCCATCAGCTACCCATTTCAGATATTTCAGCATTTGCATTCGCCAATTTTCAGGTGGGGACCATGTACTGTGTATTTCATCGCTTTTAATAATTTACCATGTCTGAGATCTATATGTGTTTAAATTGAAGGACCGAGACGGATGAGTACCCCTTCTTGCTCAATATTCAGAAGTGGCGTGGAACTGGGTTGAGCGACGAGCTGACAGGTGAACCACGAGCTCGAGCAGGGACGACGCATGGAAGGAGCTTCATGGCCGGTTGGTGGCGGAGGCGCGCGTGCAGGTGAGCTATTCATGGTTCTGGTGCAGCTGGTCGGGAAACGCGCAAATGAGGTGGGTACCGACGGTGGTGCGTGAACGAGATGGACGTGGCTCAACTCGCCGGCGCAAATTTTGCCGAAAAACAGGCGCGGTGGCCGGAAAATGTGAAGATCTCGCCGGATTTCGTGAAGAAATGGTGATGAGTGAGCTTGATGGTGGTGGCTATGGTGATTAGTCTTGAAATGGAGATGAGGTGTTGGAGAAAGTAAAACTAGGGTTTGGTGTTGTTGTGTTATTGGAAAACAAGGAAACAAGAGTTTATAGCTAGGTATAAGACTAGGGTTACTATTCTTGTTGGGCCAAAAACCGGGCTTCAAAGTCGGACTTAAAATCGCTACATAATCAGGCAAATAAAAATCCTATGGTTGGGCTCGAATTTAAAACGGATATGAACTAGGAAATTTAAATGCTCGGTTTATTAAATTATTCAAACTCGGGCTAATTAAATTAGTCGGTCGAAATAAATAATAATAATGGGCTCGAATTAAAAATTGACTATGTGCTCAATTTTTAAAAATGGACTAAAATAAAACCTAACTTGTGCTCGATTAACTTAAATGGGCCGTCTAGAATAATTGGATTCGCTCAAAATTGTTTGGGCTCGAATAAATAAATTATTCGGCTTCGATTAGCTTTAATAAAAGCTCAATTAATTCAAGGCTCCATTTTAAAAATATAACCGATACTTGGGCTAGATAAATCTGACTTAAATAATTAAAAGCGAATAAATTCTCCATGGCTTAGACATTAATACTAATTATTTAATTCAATGCAATTAATAATAATAAATGCATCAAATTGGGAAACTTAATATTTATGGAAATATAGTCGAGCTCCATAAATAGCAAATAAAAATCTGGGCGTTACAATCTATCCTCCTTAAAATATTTCCGTCCTCGGAAATGCTAAAACTTAAACATAAGTCCGACTCGACTAGAAACTAGGAATCGAAAAGTACATATTACTAATCAGAACTGAAACTCTAGATAACGAGCGCGAATCTCATCCTTTCGTTCCCATGTGGCCTCGGCCTCGCCGTGGCGGCTCTAGCATACTCGAACTAGTGATACATCTCTATTCCTCAGCCGTTGGACTATCCGGTCCAAAATCGCTATCGGCTGCTCCTCGTAAGTCAGGTTTTGCCCGACCTCGAGCTTTCTGAAATTCAACACGTGCACGAGATCATGCACGAAATTTCTTAACATCGAATCGTGAAAGGCGTTGTGCACACCCGAAAGCTCAGGTGGCAACGCCAAACGATATACTACCTTGCTCACTCGATTGAGGATTTCAAATGAGCCTAGGAAACAGGGCTCTCGGTCTGGCACTATAATCGGCTAACTCTGTGGAGTCGAGTAATCCCACGGATGAAAATTCTGGCAAGCTGCTCCATGGTCATCGTCATCCTTATGGTCAAATGCGGGCCGACTTCGCCAGTCGATCCACAACTACCCAAACCGCATCGAGTTGCTCCTCTGATTTGGGTAGTCCCACAACAATATCCATGGCAACATGCTCCCACTTCCACAACAGAACTTCTAGTGGTTGCATGAATCCAGGTAGAAACTTGTGCTCGGCCTTCAACTGCTGGCAAACCAAGCACTCTTCCACGAACTTGAAAATGCTAACTGAGGTATATGACAAAACTCTAAACTTTAAGGCCATATACAAATGATTCTAAAGTCCAGGATTTCTAACTCTGAATGCTGTCTTCCTACTGCTAGTGATCTCGACTATGCCATGGCAACGCCGGTTTCAGGCCCCCAGGTAAAATCGGACTAGTGACTCTTATTTCAAGCCTCCATAATTTACACGACCTTATGGCTGTTATACACCATTAACCCAAGTTCAAGAACTAGGGTCTCCATCTGGATACTGCTATAGGGCGGTACCGACATCGGCCGGTCTCGCTGGTATTTGTTCACCATGGCGACTCGCTAAAATCTCACTATGTGCCTTAGATTAAACCCAAGACAAAACTTTAGAAACTATACTGGGGAAATTCAAAAGAAGCTCATCTATACTCTTAGCAGTATCGCTAAGCTATGGCGACACTTCTGGAATTAGAGAAGCCTACTTCTAGGCTCTCTAACTAGCGTACCTTCTGCCACAAAGTGGTCGTAGGCACTATCTTATGGGTCAACTCGGATCAACGTGAGGCTCATTTAAGGTTTCCACGTGTTCGAGCTTGAGTACATCTTCTCGAATTCGAGACGTGGAGAAAAATCGCTCAACATTTCCCGAGAATTTCGGCGACAAAGCCTCAACTGTTGGGCTTAGCTCGCCGTCTCGGCTATATGTTGAAAATGACTGGGTAACTAAACTGTTGCTCATCTGCGACGGTGATCCTCGGGGTCATCTTGTCGGTCACACTGGTTTCAAAGTCTTTCTGTGGCTGGCCTGTATACGACTTTCATCGGTTCAGGGTTGCCTTAGTCTTAGCATGGATCGTTGATCTCTTCCCTATTGTCTGTCGGTTTTCTATTGACCGAGAATCTATTTCTCGTTATTTCTTTCTTGTACGTCAACTTTCCACACGTGTCCGTACTAAATTGTACGATGTCATGTCAATCGACATTTATTAACTATCTTAGTAGCAAATCGCTCTTTCGAACAGATTTGTCATTCAAAACACAAGCATCTGGGCGTTCTGCTCGTCCATCGATCTATAATATTGATGAGGACAACTAGCAATTGCTGTTCGACTTGCTGTGACCCGGCTCTTGACAATGCGGTACGTTGCATACGATATGTTGCATGCGTCTCACCCACTACCCGGGGCCCACGGGCGCGGAACACCTACATGCTACACCTGCGTGCGATGTACCTGCGGCGTTAGTGTCGCCTGCAGTCATAAACACAGTCATACCCACATCCTATGCTAGTGGCTTCACGGTACTGCAGCGCTGAGTTAACTCGACGCACTACTACTGGATCTAACTTCTTTCTGATACAAATCGAGGGTCTCACTACTTATATGGGTAAAATTTACCCAAGGGTACTTAAAATTTCAATGTTGAGGCTTTTCTGTTTTTTCTTCCCTCAACGTCTAAACTAAAGCTAGTGATGTCGTACACCACTAGTACTAGAGATGACTTCATCACCTCAACTTTCTCGTTCTTTCTGATCTTGAGGCTTCGGGCTCCTCAACTTCTCATAGAGGATGTCCGAGCTTCAAGTTCAATCTTGGAACTTGTTGTCTTCCCGCATGGGTCGACAACTTCTCGTCTCTCAAAGGTGAGTACTTACTCTCCTCCTTGAGTCTACATAACTTTTGGTAATTGGTGCACATCTCCTTTCTTCACGAACCATCGGGCTCACCCTAGGGTGACGCTCTTGGTCCAACAATTCACAATTCGGATCTGGGTCTTCAGTTCTTGCAGCTTCTTGGAGTCTGAGTCTTCAGCTCTTGCAGCTTTTTGGAGTCTCCCGGTTTGGTGCTTTTGACGCTAGTTCTATTTCAGTGCCAGGTAAATAGAATTCCATTTGTCGATCTGGTGGTCTTCTCAGCAACATTTTGAAATACGTACGCATGATTTTGAACAATGGTAACTCTCCGGGCGTTGTCAGTGAAGTGTTCTCTCTCTTCATGGCTTCTAGAATTTTCCTATCGGCATATCGTCCATCTGCCCACAACTTCCAACTCGAGAGTTGTGGCATTAGGCACAGATATGCAAAATTTATAAGTCATCGTCTTCTTAAACATGCTATCTCAACTTCCACTCGACTTTCATTAATTTCTATGCGAACTGTCGTCTGAGTATTCTCACAGTATTGGAACTTCCTTGGGTGATGGCTCCCTTTCAAGACGAATGAGTAAGTCGTCTTGATATCAAAACATGGATCGACGTGCGATTCCTCGCTCTAGCTTCTTTTAAACTGGGTCTCCTATTTCTCTGACTACTAGAGATCACTTCATATGGAAACATGTCTGCTATGTTCAACTTCAAGCCTCCATGGTTTCTCCCAGACTTATGGATTTTATTTCAAGCCTCCAGGACTTACCCGAATCTATGGCTCTTATACACTGAAAAGTATTACTTATTATACTAGCTGAAAGGCATCTTGTCAGCTCAAGTGAGGTAATCTCTAGAATTAGAACTTAACTCGAAGCTTAAATAGTTAAAACAATGAAAAGTCCATTGTTATATCTATGTGTTGCAATCCATTGGCTTATTAATCTAACTTTCGCAAGTGTCGAATTATAGAAATAACTCAATTTTTGCGGTCTTTATATTATGGAATGCACTAAAATTTTGATCTCAACTTGAATTTTTATCGAAGGTTTCAAAATATGAAGAAATTCCCACAACAAAAGTGTCACGAGTTCACGGAACATTAATAATTAAACTACACGCATCTTCTTGAGTCTTCGGACTTCTGCTTCTACTAGTGACGGGCGTAGGCGTTGGCACTTCCTCTTCTTTGTTGATCCTAGGTTGGCTATTGCTTGTTGGGTCCTGCAATTTCTGGCGAAATTTACTGAAATGTAGAATTTACTCCGTCTTAATTCTAAGGTTTGAAATCGATCTTATGGCGCTAATATATCGCCACGACTATCCTCGATACATAGTAAAAGTACTTGTCCACAACATAATCGAGGTTGTTGCTAGAGTTATATTATGCTCCATCCTCAGTAAAGTCAACAGGAAAGCATACAAGTTACTAACTCTGCTGAAATTCTAACTAAAACAGTATAGTCGATTAATAAATAGCTACACTATACTTTAATAATTTATCGAATTCCGAAAACACCTAGCTTGGCTAGAGTTCCGGTTACACTAAAATCTTCTAAGTTCTGACTAGAATTCTCAAATCTCAATCGAAGGATAGATCATACGCCCCTGAAATATTCTAACTATAATTGAATATGCATTCGCAAATAATAAAAGCTGTACAGGTGACGTACCTCGGAGTCGGCGTGGCGTGAGCGTGGTGTGGTCATATCTCACTGAAATTTCAGTATACAGAACCACTAAGTGGCTCTGATACGAACTGTAACACCCCGCCTAGACTTAGTAAAATCAGAGTAAATTTTTTGCGCTATAAATGGAAAACACTTATTTAATTTTCGAAAACTCATATTAATTTTTCAAAAATACTTTTAACTTTAATATGCGGGATGGTACTCAACTTTAATCTTAAATCTTTAATATCTATAAACTACTAGGCATGAAACCGAGTATAATTCATTACTCTAAGGCGCCATGAACATCTCAGGATTTAAGCATGCATAGACTGAAATTCTGAAATACTGAAATACTAGTCTGGAGTCCTGAAATATTTAATTCTAATCTGAAATTCTAAAATACTTAAACACTAGTCTGAAATCCTAGAATACTAAAATACTAATCTGAAATTCTGAAATACTTGGAAATAGTAATTTGAAATTCTGAACTACTGAAATAATAATCTAAAGTTCTGAAATACAGTTCTAGAGTGCGGAAGCAAATATAGTTCAAACATCAATGGCAAACAAACAATAAGCGAAACATAAATAAAGCATGATTAATTCAAACAATTCAAAACATGGCATAACACAAATTTCCTGACTGATGACCACCACCACATCCGGCTCCCGCTCCACGCGGGACTCTATCACCTGAAAAATAGGGTAGTGGGGAGGCGTGAGCACAAAGGAATCAACGGTGCTCCGCCGGAACCGGCACTGAATACTCAGCACAATTAATAACAAACTATGAAATCAACATATATATGAATAAACTGGTCTGGCTATGGGATTAACGGTAAACTGGTACTCATGTGCACACTCTGGGGGTCCCCTCCCACAGAAATCCAGGAAAGGCACTAATCACCCCATCTGGACTGTTAGGTTCTGTTAGGAACGTCAAACAACATGCACAGTATTGAACTTTATCGAAATAAATCCTAACGCAGCGGAATCTATAGTTAGGATATGGACGTTTACCTTTTAA
>CACSLK010024123.1:761916-775277 GCA_902706635.1 Striga hermonthica
CCTTCAACTCCTGAAGCTCTTTCGGCGCCATACGATACGGCGCTTTCGACACTGGCCCAGCTCCAGGCAACAGGTCGATCGTGAACTCCACCTGACGGCTAGGTGGTCCTCGCGGTAGCTGATCCGGAAAGACGTCCACAAAATCTCTGACTATGGGTACATCTCCGGGCATGCGCTCCTCCGAAGGTTCCCCGAGTATAGTGACTAGATAGCCCTGACAATCCTCCCTCTGTAGGCACTTAGTCGCCTTCGCCATGGAAATGATACGCGGTAAAGTCCTCGTCCTCGTCCCGAAGAATGTGATGTGGTCTTTATCGGCTAAGTGCAACGTCACCTCTCTATCACGGCATCGGATGTTTGCGTGATATCTCTCCAACCAATCCATGCCGAGAATAAGGTCAAAGTCCCTCATCTCGATCATGAATGCGTCTACGTCTAGAGTTCTGCCTCCAATACACATGCTAAGGTTCTTGGCCAGGGAACTCGTGACTATCTTCCTCCCCGAAGCTAGGCTGATCTCGAGGGGGTCGACGTCACTCACACCCTGGACCCCTATGGCCTCTAGACACTTGGCCGAGACGAACGAATGTGTTGCCCCGGTATCGAACAAAGCAAAGACAGGTACATAGAGTAAAGAGAGCATGCCAGACATGGTACCTGGCTGCTCGGCGGCCTGCTCCTGGTCAAGTGCGTAAATGCGGGCAGGTGCACCTCGAGGTGGGTGCTGAGCTGGCTGTCTCGGTGCTGGCTGTCTCTGAGCTGGAGGTCTCTGGCCCTGCTGGGGCTGTGGGCGATCTGGGCAGTCTGCGATCCTATGACCGGGCCTGCGGCAACGATAGCAAATGTCCTGCCCAGCCAGGCACTCTCCCCGGTGGACGCGCTGACAGGTAGCGCAGATAGCTGGGGGCTGCGGGACCGGTGGTGCTGTCTGAGCTGGGGCTCCTGGTCGACGGTTCCTCCTATCATCGCGACCTCTCCACTTCCTCTTGTGTCGGTGCTGCACCTGCTGAGGTGGCGCTGGCAGGGCTGGCTGGATGGCAGCTGGCTGTCTGGCTAGTGGGGCCACCTGAGCTAGTGGCTGTGCAGGAGTGTCTAGCAGCTGGGATGCCTCAATCTGCTGAGCTCGCTCAACGGTCTCAGCATAAGTCAAATAGCCATGGCTGGCTACGAGCACTCGAAGGTCTCTGGTCAGGCCGTTGCAGAAACGGGAGGCCTTCTTGTCGTCGGTGTCCACAAGATGGCGTGCAAAGGTGCTCTTACGAGCGAACTCCCGCTCGTACTCCTCAACCGAACGGTCTCCCTGAAGCAAGTCATAGAACTCTCGCTCCATCCTCTCGCGAAAGTGGCGAGGGTAGTACTTGGCCTCCAAAATCCCCTTAAGCTGATCCCAACTCAGCTGGTCTCGCTCGTCAGCTGTCCTGAGACGCCAGTAATCGTCCCACCAGTCTCCGGTCGCACCCTCTATCTGAAACTCGGCACAAGAGACCATGTGCTGGTCGGATATGCCCATAATCCGGAAAATACGATCCATCTTGCGGATCCAGTCTTTTACGGCCAACGGGCCCTCCTCTCCAGTGAAGACCGGAGGGGCGTAAGTCCAGAACTGGGCTGCGACTACTGACTGATCCCGCTCTGCGGGTGGAGCTCTACGGGGCGGCATTCTGAATAGCCAAATAACAACTTGATTAGTATAGCCAATTAATAAATAGCTACACTACTTGACGAATTTAAGTAATTTACCGAAAACACCTAGCTTGGCTAGAGTTCCAATTTCTGCTTAACTCTACTGATTCTAGCTCGAACTCTGATATAGTCTAGAGTTGGACTTAGATAAACTTTCTATAATTCTGTCTAAAGTTCTCTTTCTAGTCGGAGGATAGATGGCCCCTAAGGTCTCTTACTATATTCTCATGCACTTGCAGAAATTTAAAAACTTAGGTGACTTACCTCGGAGTCGGCGCGGCGTGAGCGTGGCGTGGTCATGCTTTTCTAAACCTTTTAAGTATACAGACCCACAAAGTGGCTCTGATACCAACTGTAACACCCCGCCTAATTATTTCTAGAATTTATAAAATCAGAGTAAAATTTTTGCTTTTTATTTTCGAAAAACTCTTATACGTTATTTTCGAAAATACTCATACTAACTTGCGGGATGCTACTAACTTAAACTCTTTCTCATGCAGACGTAAATAAATACATGCAACCTAATCAAATCCGTTATATAAAGGTACCACGGAGATAAAGGCATTATACATGCATAAGTCTGATAATCTCATAATACATACTAAGTCTGAAATGTGCGGAAGCTGAAACATAATATGTCTACGCATAGTAATAATAGTACATGTTCAATAAATGACATACAAATGCGTTACAAAAAGACAGCTAATGACCATGACCACCACTGAAATCTCACGCGCCACGCGCCGCTCCGTCACCTGAAAAACGTAATGGGGGCGTGAGCAAAACCACTATGCTCCGCAAAGACCAGTACTTAATTATGCAACATCGTTAATAACAATATCATGACTTTAAGTATATAAGAACTGATCTGAACTGAAACTGTAACTGGGGCATCTGGTGGTCATAAAGACCCTTTGGCTTAAAAGCCAATCATGTGCACACTCCGGGGGATCATTAAGGACAATTAAGGCCTCCCTCAGAATCACGGGGGATCATTAAGGCCCGCCACGGCCTCCCTCATGATGATCTAACTATTTCTCATACATACCTCGGACATGGTACGGAAATTAAAGATGATGTATAACCAGTACGTGACCCCACCTGATAACTGCTACTGCTAGGCATGTACTAAGTACTTAAGCTACATAAATATTCGAGCAAAATGTACTAAGTACTAAGCTCAAAGAAAAACTTGATTCTTATTATTTATATATCTTACTCGGTTCTCTCGCTCGATTAAAATGTCATTTAATCTGGATTTAGATGATTTGAGCTGTTCTGAAAAGATTTGCTGACTTTAAGGCATTCTAGAGTTATCTGAAATATTTCTAAGTCTGGACTGCTTGTCTGATTTATCTGATCTAACTTATCTGACTGATCTGATCTCATTTATCTGACTGGGTGCGACTCGACTTAATCATGGTCCGGGTGCATACGCACGGACACGACATCAGTCGACGCACAACTTTTCTATCCGGATCTAGAGTTCATCCGGACTGACCAAAAAAGGCCAGACTAGGGTTCTTTACTCATCCGGCTATCTATCTCGGTTCAAGTCAAAAACTCATACTTTAGGTTCAACTCGATTCCCAGTAATTTCAGCTAAATCTCAACCGGATAAATCTAGGGTTTTCACCAAAGCAGCTAAAGTCTCGAATTTATAGGCATATCAAACAACCTCTAAAAATTATGAAATTTAAATCACGACATATTCAGCATTTATAGTATTTTTCGTGAAAGTTTCATCAAATTCCGAGGTCTTATCATATATATCAAAAATCGGGCATTTCAGCTACATATTCAAAAATCCAGTTAACATACTAAACGAGCACCAAAATTTACGAAATTAAAACCTAAGCCTCAAGTCAGCTATACGAATTTTATCATATTTTTTTTCGACATTTTTAACGCGTCTATCGAAAATATCAATTTATTCGCTTTAAGCTCGTGTGTACCGATCCAACTCAAATCAACATCTCAATTAATTTTTATCTCGTTTTTTTATCATCAATTTATTCCATATCATTCAAGTCTGTAGATATTATACCTCACGAGATCGGAAAAGAACGGATCGGACTAGAAAATGGAAGAAAAACGGAGCAAGAAGCCGGTCGGGTCGGATCGGTCCAACTAGGGGCTGCTTGGACCGGATTTTTGGGAGCTGGGATGCTGTTGACCGGGTCAAACCCACGGATCTGGACTGTTGGGTCAGGTCGCTAGGCGTATCTGAGGAGCTGGTGGCCGGAAAAGGGTGCTGGGCTCGGTTTGAAGCTGGTGGCTCGTCGGGACTGAGCTAGGTTGGGCGCTGGTCTGCTGTTCGGGCCGAGGTCGCCGGAGATGCTGGGAGGGAACGGTGGTTCTGGTTGCGGGTCTGCTGCGGGTCGCGTGAGGGAGCTCGTCGGGTCTGGTCGTCGGGATGCGTGAAGGACGTGCTGAAACGAGGTGGTACTGGCAGATCTGTGGTCGAGACTCGCCGGGAGGAGGCGTCGCGAACTCGCCGGAAAATGGGAGCTTGAAGGTGGAGTGCAGCTGGGGACAAAGCTGCCGCGATGTGCGTCGCTGGCGGAAATGGAGCTTGCCGTCGCGAGCTCGTGGTGGCGGACAGAGGTCGGTTTTGAGCTGCGGCGCCGGAGATGCTGGCTGCGGAGCTTGGGACACGGTTACCGGAAACTGGGCGCTGCGGGGCTGCGAGGAGGACGCGTGAGCTGCGGGTTTTTGGGTCTTGGTCGTGAGCTGCGGTTCTTGCCGGAAAACGGGTGATGGTCGGCCGGCAAAGATGGTCAAGCCATGGGATGTCCTTGATTGAGAAGAAAGAGCTAGATCTTGAAGTGTGTCTTGAACAAATGTGGGAGACAATGAATAGTAGCTTGGGGGTGGCTAGGGTTTGTGTGTTGTCTCCATGTTGGGAGACAAGGGGCAAAGTCTATTTATAGGAGTAGGGAGCTTAGGGTTTGTAGGAATTGGGCTTAAAAATCGGGCCTAATCAATTGGGCTCGATTTTAACAACTTGAGCTCGGATAAATAATTGCTACTAGGCTCGATTTTAACAACTACTTGGGTTTAGTAATAAATAAATTATGCAATTAATATTAATAATTCTCCGCATAATTAAAATAATATTAATACCGATAAATAAGTCGAGCTATTAATATAATATTATTCCGGGGTGTTACACGCACGGGCCGGCGCCAGCAGCGCCCGGCAGCCCCGGCAGTGCCCCGTTCGTGTCCGGTGCGTGCATACGACCATGCCAATAGTCGAGTTGGTTGCCGACCGATCGGTCCGAGCAGACCGGCGGTCTGGCCAGATTAAATTATAGCAGTTCAAACCGGTTTCTTCACATTTTTTTATGTTAAGTCCCAGTTCATGATTTCAGTCCCATTTTCAGTTAATTTCTGGGTCCAGTTCAGTCCAGTAAATTCATGTCAGTTCAGTTCCGAGTTTATCCAGTTCCGGTTATACCGGTTAAGCCCAAATATTATGTTTAAGTCCAGTAGAGCATCTTAACATGTTAATCAGTTATTTTTATCAGTCTGAGCATAGTATTTAGTAATTGTTTATATTATTTTCAGTCTATTCAGGATCCAGATGATCAGCACTTACATTTTCAAACCAGCAGTTCAGGTGGGGACTCATACTGGATATTACATTGGTTATAATTGCTCTATCATGTTTTAAGGTATGTATATCATTTATTCCACTTTGGGTGGAGGCGCAGTAGCCTTAATTGCCCATCCAAAGTTCTGGTGGAGGCGCAGTAGCCTTAATTGCCCATTAGAGTGTGCACATGGCCAGTTCAGTACAGACCTCGTGTCTGGAGATTACAGTTTACAGTTTACTTATATATATACCTGCAGCCATGATATTGATATTATTATTAATGTTTATTTCAGTATGAGTTTCTGCGGAGTACAGTGTTTTAGGTACTCACGCTCCCACTATTATCATGTTTTTCAGGTCATGAAGTCGGGACGGAGGAGTGAGATGACGGAGTTGTTTGGGATTATGCTTATAAAGTTTAAATTGCCTAAGCTTTATGCTTATAAAGCTTAAATTATGTTTTGTACAGTTTGAATTTGGCAAAGCAGTGCCGATATATTTTTCAGCAAACTTGTTTTCACGATCACGGTACTGCTATCCAAATTCACCACTACAGTTTCCGCTGATGTTTTATTGTTCGTCATTCTTAGTCAAAGGAATCAGCTGGCGAACTAGTAGTTGGTTTTTCAAACCAAAAGTTCCAGATTTTTCAGTCAGTTATGTATTTTAGTAACACTCCAAATCAGTACTTCGCAATGTAAAATGTTTTATTTTGAATGTGATTGCGAAAAGCGCGCTCTGATTTTTATGGAAAGACGGGGTGTTACAAGTTGACTCAGCGAGTGGTAGATCGAAGCTAGTTGACCGAGTCGCTACAGTTGGCAGGCCGGGTTCGAGTGCGTGGCCCGCTCTGGGGGGAGGGGCGAAGATGGCTCGCTTGGTGGTCGTGCTCACGTGTGGAGCGCCTTTCCGACGTGAACTCGCCGGAGTCAGGCTGAACTCGATCGTGGGTGGCTCAAGCTTGAAGCTGGTCGGGAAACGCCGACGTGAACGGGAAGGGCGCGCTGTGTATGCGTGCGCGCGGGTTGCTGGAAAGCTGGTCGGACTCGCAGACGGGAGTGGCGTGGAACCGGGTTGAGCGACGAGCTGACAGGTGAACCACGAGCTCGAGCAGGGACGGCGCATGGAAGGAGCTTCATTGCTCGGTTGGTGGTGGAGGCGCGCAATGCAGGTGAGCTATTCATGGTTCTGGTGCATCTGGTCGGGAAACGCGCAAATGAGGTGGGTACCGGCGGTGGTGCGTGAACGAGATGGACGTGGCTCAACTCGCCGGCGCAGATTTCGCCAGAAAACAGGCGCGGTGGCCGGAAAATGTGAAGAGCTCGCCGGATTTACTGAAGAAATGGTGATGAGTGAGCTTGATGGTGGTTGCTATGGTGATTAGTCTTGAAATGGAGATGAGGTGTTGGAGAAAGTAAAACTAGGGTTTGGAGTTGTTGTGTTGTTGGGAAACAAGGGAACAAGATATTTATAGCTAGGTATAAGACTAGGGTTTCTATTCTTGTTGGGCAAAAAATCGGGGCTTCAAAGTCGGACTTAAAATCGCTACATAATCGGGCTAATAAAAATTCTATGCTTGGGCTCGAATTTAAAACAGATATGAACTAGGAAATTTAAATGCTCGGTTTATTAAATTATTCAAACTCGGGCTAATTAAATTAGTCGGTCGAAATAAATAATAATAATGGGCTCGAATTAAAAATCGACCATGTGCTCAATTTTTAAAAATGGACTAAAATAAAACCGAACTTGTGCTCGATTAACTTAAATGGGCCATCTAAAATAATTGAATTCGCTCAAAATTGATTGGGCTCGAATAAATAAATTATTCGGCTTCAATTAGCTTTAATAAAAGCTCGATTAATTCAAGGCTCAGTTTTAAAAATATAACCGATACTTGGGCTAGATAAATCCGACTTAAATAATTAAAATCGAATAAATTCTCCATGGCTTAGACATTAATACTAATTATTTAATTCAATGCAATTAATAATAATAAATGCATCGAATTAGGAAACTTAATATTTATGGAAATATAGTCGAGCACCATAAATAGCAAATAAAAATCTGGGCGTTACACCAACAGTCTCTAAAAGGGTGAACATCGGTGCTGTTAGGTACAAAACTACACCGAACTATAAGAAATCGAAAACCAAAAAAGTTCAAATGTCCAAACCAAAGTGCACCAAATTTAGAAAAAAATTGAACCAAAACAGTAATAAAATTTTCGGTTCGATGCGATTAACCTCAAATAACTAGAAGAAAAGAGGGCTAAGAGACATTAAACATCCAAATGATTGATTCTCTTAAAAAGCATCAACAATGATCAACAACTAAGAAAGACAACATCCAATAACATCAATAAATTATTTTACGATCAGGGTTCAAAAATCAAAAGGACTGACAGTCGATGTTCTATAAACAGATCAAACCTGCTACAAAACCTTTAGGAAACTGAAGTCGGTAAGGTGTCACCAACACCAGAGAACACAGAAGGCCAATGATTGGAGAGGCAAAGTCGCAAAGAGCAGCCGACGACGGGCGAGCTGAGGGTGAGAGTCTAAGAGAGAAGAGAGCGAAAGGACTGTATGCAAAACCTAAGGCATATAATTAAATTAGAATAATCAATTTTTTTTTTATTTTTTTTTTACATTTTAACTTTTAATTGTAATGTTGTATTATGTTTAAGTTTTTAATTGTTGTTAAATGTTAATTGTTATGTTATTAGTCAAAACAAACTACCGGTATTATACCTATAATACAAATACAAGGACACTTTATTTATATTTTTTAAAAATTTTAATTGTGTCGTTCAATTTACTCTTTAATAATCAAATCGAACCGCTCCGAACACATGAGTTCAGCTTGATTTTCAATTTCGGCTAAATTTTGCTCACCTCTAGTTTTCATTAACTATAATGCACCCTCATCTACGTACAACTAAAAATCTCAGCAAGAAGGCATGTCCAGTTGTACGTACATACCACCAATACCCTCTCTCAATCTCTCTCTTACCCACATAATCTATTGTTTCCCCTCTCTCCTTTCTAGGGATGTAAATGGGTCGGGTTGGGTACGGGTTTTGGCAAACTCAAACTCGACCCGCATATAATTTACCCTACCCAAACCCGACCCGTTATCCAGCTAGTGATCTTCGGGTTCGGGTTGGATTTTACCCGACGGGTTAGTGGGTATTGGTCGGGTAAACGGGTAATCCGAGTCTTAAATTTGGGTTTTATCCGACTCATCTCATTTCATATGAAAAAGTGTAGTAAAATAATTTCACAATTAATTATAATGTAAGAAATAATTTATTAACTAATTTTGACAATAAACAAACTATACAAAAATTATATTATATTTCGAATAAATAATAAGATATGATTATTTATCTTTGAGTAATGCTATAAAGGTGTACATAACACGCACATTGAGTGGGTCCCACCAAAATTAAAAAATCAAGTGGACTCCACTCTATGTGAATGTTATGTACACCTCTATGTACATTTTATTATATACTTGTAGCATTTTCCTTTATCTTTTATAGTCTATTTAATATTATAACATTTAAAATTAGTATTTAATTTTTTTATTGTACAATTAACAAAAAATGATAATAAAATTATAAAAAATAAAATAAATTTAACCATTAATCAAAATTATAATTGATAATCTAATTTTTAAAAATAACACATGACTACTTTTATATTTATTATAAGTTATAAATATAGATATATATATATATATATATATACACGTGTGTATGTATATATATGATTCAATGATTGCGAGTAAACAGGTCGGGTAATGAATTTGCCTACTATACCCACAACGACCCGACCCGACTCGACCCAGAATTTGGGTAGCATAATTCTACTCTAATTCGACCCGAAACCCAATCATCTCAAAAATGTGGATTACCGACCCAGGGTTTGGGTAGCATAATTCTACCCTAACCCGACCCAAAACCCAATCATCTCAAAAATACGGTAACCCGACCCTACTAATTTTATTGACATCCCTACTCTAGACGTGGCCAGGTGCCGGGTCCGGGCCCGGCTCGGCCCGACCCGTCGGGCCACGGGCCTTCAAACAGTCGAACCGCGACCGGCCCGCTAGGAACGAAGGGCCAGTTTATAGAACCGGCCCGACGGTTCACGGGCCGGTACGGCCCTTAAAAAAAGCAAAAAAAATGGCCCGGCCCGGCCCGGCCAGCCGGGACAAAAAAAAAAACCGTGACCCTTAACCGGACCGGATTGGCCGCGGTCCGGTTCTCGAACCCGGCACTATTCATGTTGGTACCGGGCCGGGCCGGTCCGGTACCGGGTCACGGGGCCGCCCGTGGCCATGTCTACCCTACTCCCATCAATCAACAACAAAAACCAGTGGTGAGAGAATATAAATATATACACACACAGGTATATATATATATATATTTTTAGAAGGAAAAGAAACCTAGGCAACCCAAAAAACCTAACTGCACAACCCAATTCTATCTCCATCCAACCATGAAGCACCACAATCATCCCCAAAACGACGTTGCCGTCTCCTCCTCCGATGCCGTCTCCGCCTCCGCGGCGGAGCCCCTGCCCGCGCATCGGGCATCGGACAAGCCGTCCATGGCGGTGGAGGATCCGTCGCGAGACGCCTCGTCTTCCGCCTCCGTCGCCGCCGCCGCGTCCGCCGACTCGGTGGTGGTCGAGCGGCGGGGGGATTACTCGGCCCTTTGCAAATGGACAATCTCCAATTTCCCCAGAATCAAATCGCGGGCACTCTGGAGCAAGTACTTCGAAGTGGGGGGCTTCGATTGCCGCTTGCTAGTCTACCCTAAGGGTGATTCGCAGGCGCTCCCCGGGTATTTGTCTATCTACCTGCAAATCATGGACCCTCGGAACACGGCCTCTTCCAAGTGGGATTGCTTTGCGAGCTACCGTCTCGCCATTGATAATTTGTCGGACCCCTCGAAATCAGTGCACAGGGATAGCTGGCATCGGTTTTCTTCCAAGAAGAAGTCCCACGGCTGGTGCGATTTCGCCTGCCTTAATTCTCTTTTGGACCCCAAGGGCGGATTCTTGCATTCGTTGAATGATTGTGTTCTTATCACTGCTGATATATTGATACTTCACGAGTCATTTTCATTCTCCCGTGACAACTACGACCTGCAGGCGAGTAATGTGTCTAGTATGGGCGGGGGAGGGGTTATTGGGCCCGTGGTCGGGGATGTATTGAGTGGTAAATTCACTTGGAAAGTGCATAATTTTAGTTTATTTAAAGAGATGATTAAAACGCAAAAGATAATGAGCCCAGTTTTCCCAGCTGGGGAGTGTAACCTGCGTATTAGTGTCTATCAGAGTGTGGTGAATAGCGTGGAGAATTTGTCCATGTGTTTGGAAAGCAAGGACACCGAGAAAAACTCGTTGATGTTAGATAGGAGTTGTTGGTGTCTGTTTAGGATGTCAGTTTTGAATCAGAAGCCGGGCAACGGTTCAAACCATGTCCATCGAGATAGTTATGGGCGGTTTGCTGCAGACAACAAGAGTGGGGACAATACCAGCTTGGGGTGGAATGACTATATGAAAATGTCAGAGTTTATGGGTCCCGAGTCTGGGTTCTTATTGGACGACACAGCAGTTTTCAGCACATCCTTTCATGTTATTAAGGAGTTGAGTAGTTTCTCCAAGAGTGGAACCTTGATTGGTGCGAGGAATGGAGGAAATGTTCGGAAGTCTGATGGGCATATGGGAAAGTTTACTTGGAAGATAGAAAACTTTACTCGGTTGAAGGATCTTTTGAAAAAGAGGAAGATTACTGGGCTTTGCATTAAAAGTAGGAGGTTTCAAATTGGGAATAGGGATTGTCGCCTTATTGTTTACCCCAGAGGTAAGCCGTGACATAAACAGTGAAGACGTGCCTGTTGCATTAGCAATTCTATGCAAAGAAGCATGTCCAATTGCTGCTGTTAACAATCATTTTGACTATTTTCCTGAGTGCAGTGTTAACCATTTACTTATAGACATATTTGAATCATACTGAATGAGATGAATTTTTTTTACAATATTTGTTTGTTCTATTGCATTCAATAGAAAGATATCAATATGATAAGTTGATCGAGCAAATCAAACTTTCAGCTTAGGCTAATGGGATCATTAAAGGCAAGGATAGTATGATTGAGAAATTTTAGATTCTTGTATTTCTCTTCTTTTCTTCATATCAATACCAAAAAATGTTGATATTGTCCTTCATTTGCTACTTCCATCTGTTGTTAGTATACAATTTTAATTGACTGCTATTATAGTTTTAGACTTCTACATTCACTCCATTTTTAAAGTTATATTACCATTTTGAATTTTAGAGCTTATTTCAAGTTTTCTAGTGCATAAAACTTCATTTTGTGAATTTGGGAAAATATAACTGATTTATAATACATTTTATGGTTAAGCTCATTATAGTTGTTGCGACAATTCGGATCAAATAATACATCTTAAGTTAAGAACATCAAATAATACTTCTTCTACTTTGAGCTGGATATGTTTAATAAGTGAACGGATGATTTAATGAATGAAGAATTTGCACCTTGGAAAAAAAATTCAGACCTCTAAAATCATTTTTGTATCATTTTACGATCAACATCTATTTCTAAATTACTTAGAAACTGGGATGAGTGATACAATTGATTTGTATTCTTGATGATTTTAGTCTCCGTTTTTCAATTTCTCAAAAAGTGGTTTTCATCTAATTCAAGATTTGGTTATCTCAAACATGTGATTCTGACCTGATAGCTCATTTATGCTTTCTCGTATCAGGGCAGTCTCAGCCTCCATGTCACCTTTCAGTGTTTCTTGAGGTTACGGATTCACGAAATTCTAACAGCGATTGGAGTTGTTTTGTCAGCCACCGCTTGTCAGTAGTGAACCAGAGAATGGAAGAGAAGTCTGTCACCAAAGAATCTCAAAACCGCTACTCAAAGGCTGCAAAGGACTGGGGTTGGCGCGAGTTTGTGACGCTGACTAGTCTGTTTGATCAGGATTCTGGATTTCTAGTCCAGGATACTGTAATCTTTTCGGCTGAGGTTCTTATATTGAAAGAAACATCTGTAATGCAGGACTTCACTGATCTAGAATCTTACTCCATGAACAACTGTTCACATTCGGATGGAGCTGGAAAGAGGAGTTCATTTACATGGAAAGTGGAGAATTTCTTGTCCTTTAAGGAAATAATGGAAACTAGAAAAATATTTAGCAAATTCTTTCAAGCCGGAGGATGTGAGCTTCGGATTGGTAGGTGCCTCTTTCAAGATTTTTTCGTTACAGTTTGTATAGTGGCATCAGCTATTACGATGGTTGATTATTTCTAATATTTTTTCTGTGTTTTTTTTTACAGGAGTTTACGAGTCTTTTGACACGATATGCATATATTTGGAGAGTGAGCAATCTGTTGGCAGTGATTCTGATAAGAACTTTTGGGTCAGATACAGGATGGCTATTGTGAATCAGAAAAATCCATCCAAAACTGTGTGGAAGGAGTCTTCCATTTGTACAAAGACGTGGAACAACTCTGTTCTTCAATTTATGAAGGTATCCGACATGTTAGAAGCTGATGCTGGGTTTCTGCTGCGCGACACTGTCGTTTTTGTTTGTGAGATCTTGGATTGCTGCCCGTGGTTTGAGTTTTCAGATCTGGAGGTTAGTTCATTTTTATTCTCTTAAGTATTCCCTCCGCTACCACCCCCATATATATTAGTTAACATAGGTCTGCACATGAGTCCTGCTGATTTTGAGCTATTAGATACATTAATAAGTATACCCATTCCCTTCTGACAACAATATATCTGTACCTGGTTGTTCAAGAACCTGGTTGTTCAACATACCTGGTTGTTCATATATGTATATATATATATATATGAATTCATATTGAACAACCAGGTATGTTGAACAACCAGGTTCTTGAACAACCAGGTACAGATATATATATGGAAACAGCCTCCTTGTATAATTACAAGGGTAAGGTCTGCGTACAACTGACCCCCCAGACCCCAACCTGTTGGGAATATACTGGGTATGTTGATGTTGATGATGTTG
>CACSLK010024123.1:775328-820996 GCA_902706635.1 Striga hermonthica
TATATATATTATGTTGGGCTGTCTTTCTTGTGTGGAAGTCTTGGTTTTGTGAACTCTGGGATTTTTCTGGTGCTTTCTTTTCTTTGCCAATTTTCTTATGAACTATATTGTTTTTTGGTTATATGCTAAAGAAAATGCCATCTTTTAAGAGTTTTGAACACAAAAACTAGATTTTATTTTGGATTTTCCTCTCATGAAACTCTGATTTTTGATGTGAAGGCTTCAAGATAATCGGTTTGACTTTGAGCTGGTTTGTCATAGTTATCTTGTGACTAACCATGTTTTTACCAATTTGTACTCTCATCATGCCCCTGTGTTGACTTTGTTGATTGCTTGTTAGGTTTTGGCTTCTGAAGATGATCAAGATGCTCTGTCAACAGACCCCGATGAACTTATTGATTCAGATGATAGTGATGGTCTGAGTGGAGATGAAGAAGACATCTTCAGAAATCTCCTGTCCAGGGCTGGGTTTCACCTAACTTACGGAGACAGTTCTTCTCAACCTCAGGTTACTCTTCGAGAGAAACTCCTCATGGATGCCGGTGCTATAGCTGGTTTCCTTACCGGTCTCCGTGTTTATCTCGATGACCCAGCTAAAGTGAAACGTTTGCTGCTCCCGACAAAGTTATCTGGCAGTAGTGATGGTGCGAAAACTAACAAAAATGACGAGTCTTCACCCAGCTTGATGAATTTGTTAATGGGGGTCAAAGTTTTGCAACAAGCAATCATTGATTTACTTCTAGATATAATGGTCGAGTGTTGCCAACCCTCAGAAGGGGGCTCGAATGATGGCTCCAAACCTTCCCTGGATGGCAGTGGAGCTATTAGTCCGCTGGAATCTGATGCAGACAGCGGAGTAACTGAACCCTCAAACCTCTCTGCGGGTGAGAGATTTGACCTTGATGCGGGCAATAGTGTATGTACTTCAGCTGTACAAAGCTCCGATGCAAATGGAGCTACCATGCATGTAAAAACTGTTCCCAGTCAGCCTACTTCTCCCCCAGAGACATCTGCTGCTGGTTCATCCGAAAACCCTTCTCTTCGGTCTAAGGTATGGGTTGACATATTTTCTGAGGTATTAACTGTCCGGCTCGCTTATTCTATGTATTGATTTTGATAAATTTTTGTTTAGACCAAGTGGCCAGAGCAGTCGGAGGAGCTTCTTGGTTTGATCGTGAACTCCTTGAGAGCTCTTGATGGTGCTGTCCCGCAAGGTTGCCCCGAACCAAGAAGGCGGCCACAGTCTGCTCAGAAGATTGCGCTCGTATTGGATAAAGCTCCGAAGCATCTGCAATCAGACCTAGTCGCATTAGTTCCAAAGCTAGTCGAGCATTCAGAACATTCGCTTGCTGCTCGTGCACTTATGGATCGGCTCCAGAAGCCAGATGCAGAGCCTGCTTTGCGCCTGCCGGTAATGATAATGTGCTGCTCTGTTTGATTGGATGTCAAGGTATTGAGTTTTTCTCCGGGTATAGCTCATCTGTTACAAACCTTTATTTGGCAGGTTTTTGGAGCACTAAGTCAGTTGGAGTGTAGCACTGAAGTATGGGGAGATGTTCTCTTTCAATCTTTTGAGCTTTTGTCTGATTGTAATGATGAACCTCTTGCAGCCACGGTGGACTTTATATTTAAAGCTGCTCTACACTGTCAACATCTTCCCGAAGCTGTAAGTTCAAATGATAAATTAGTTCTCGCCCTTCCCTTCTGCTTGTCTACTTTGATCGTGCTATTAAATTTCTATCTGCATACCTGCTGCAGGTGAGGTCTGTACGGGTGAGGCTAAAATATTTAGGCACGGAAGTCTCTCCTTGTGTTTTAGATTATCTGTGCCGGACTGTAACCAGCTGTGCAGATATAGCTGAATCTATTCTTCAGGATATCGAATATGACGATGATTATGGAGATAACATCTCACCAACCCACTCTGGACTTTTTGTATTTGGTGAAAGTGGTTTAAGATATCAACCAGGGGAGGATGATACTGTACAGTCCCATTTTTCGGATATATACGTCTTGATCGAGATTTTATCCATACCTTCTCTTGCTGTGGAAGCTGCCCAAGTTTTCGAGAAAGCTGTAACCCGTGGGGACTTTTCCCCACAGGCCGTGGCTGTGGCTCTGGAAAGACGCCGTGCGAGAGGAATCGATTTTACCACACAGTATGCTGCTGAGAATTATCAGCAGCCGGACATCATTACTGAAGGCGAAACAATTGAACAAGTGAGTGCACAAATTGATGACTTCACTTCACTTCTTAGTCTTGCCGAGACATTGGCACTTTCCACGGACTCACGGGTGCAGGGGTTTGTAAAGATTCTCTACACCATATTGTTCAAACAGTACAAGGACGAGCCTCGTAGACTAAGGATGCTGAAGAGGCTCATTGACCGTGTCACGGCCGCTTCTGATTCCAGCCGTTACCTTGATTTAGATGTGGAGATTTTGGCAGTCTTGATGTGTGAGGACTTGGGGATGGTCAGACCCGTTCTCAACATGATGCATGAGGTTGCGGAGCTTGCAAATGTCGACCGAGCTGCTCTCTGGCATCAGCTATGTGCCAGTGAGGATGATCTTCTGCGCCTTCGTGAAGAAAGAACAGCTGAAGTAGCTGTTATGTCCAAAGAAAAAGCCGCCCTGTCTCAAAGGCTGACTGAATCCGAGAGTAGTAATAGCCGTCTCAAGGTAATTGTTTTTTCCCCACTTTTACAGTTACTGTTTTGTTTTCAAGGAAATTGTTTAGACTGTTGATGATGTGGATATGAAATGGCAGTCTGAAATGAGGGCTGAGACAGACCGGTTTGCTCGGGAAAGAAAAGAGCTGATGGAGCAGATACAGGAAATTGAGTCTCAACTTGAGTGGGTCCGCTCTGAAAGAGATGATGAGATCACAAAGCTTTTGGGTGAGAAGAAGGTTCTTCAAGATCGTCTTTATGATGCAGAATCACAGCTCTCCCAATTGAAATCACGGAAACGTGATGAATTGAAGGTCTGATATTTTATAACTAGCCAGTTTGTCTTTAATTTATTTATATTTTTGTTTAAATGAGTAGTATGTATAAATTAGTTTATGCTAGACTCCGAATCCCAGTTTCGTAAAGTTAAAAGCATCAACTAACTATTATATACCATTTATGAAAATTACTTGTGAATAATTTCAGAGAGTAATGAAGGAGAAAAATGCTCTAGCTGAGAGGTTAAAGAGTGCCGAAGCAGCTCGAAGGCGTTTCGATGAAGAGCTGAAGAGATTTGCCACGGAGAACGTAACTCGGGAGGAAATACGACAGTCGCTCGAAGACGAAGTCCGTCGGCTCACACAAACGGTTGGCCAAACGGAAGGTGAAAAACGTGAGAAGGAGGAACAGGTTGCTCGGTGTGAGGCTTACATTGACGGCATGGAGTCAAAATTGCAGGCCTGCGAGGTTTTTCTGCCACCCTCTTATGCCCAAATTCTTACACTGACAGTATCTTTGATTTGCATAAATAGAACTGTCAAAATGTTGGGATGGGCGGGTCAAAATTTTTTCTTGGTCCAGTTTTTCCATTCCTGGCCCATCGAGCCAATAAAGCCTGGATCTTTTTTTGCCTAGCCCATATAAAAATCGGCCCGGCCCGATTCAGGCTAGAAATTTGGCAGCTCTGCACAATCACAGCTTATGCTTTATCTCCATGCTGACGATCTGGCATATTGCAGCAATACATTCATCATCTGGAAGCCCAGCTTCAAGAGGAGATGTCACGGCATGCACCTCTGTATGGTGTGGGCCTTGAAGCCTTGTCCATGAAGGAGCTCGACACCATATCTCGTATTCATGAAGAAGGGCTCAGGCAGATTCATGCCGTCAAACAGCGCAAGGGGAGTCCAGCTGGCAGCCCTCTCGTGAATCCCCACACACTTTCTCACACGCACGGACTCTACTCTTCCAACCCTTCCTCGATGGCCGTGGGGTTACCACCGACTCTCATCCAGAACAGTGTCGGAATCCACAGCAACGGGCATGTGAACGGTGGTGGGGTCGGCCCGTGGTTCAACCACTAGGGACCCGACCCGACCTGCTGGAGGTTTTGGCAATGGCCCGTTTTAGTCAAGTTGGGAAAGAGGTACACGTACTAGGAGATTCGAATAATGGTTTACCAGCATCTGATGGATGGTAATGTTTTTACCTCTTTTTTTTTTTTTTTTTTTTTTTTTTTTTTTTTTTTTTTTTTTTTTGGTGTTCTATTGGCATTTTAATCGGCAGCAAAGGTTCTTCGGAAAGTTCTGTGTTAGGGTCGATATTTTTTTTTTTTTTTTTTGGTGCTGCGCTAGCATGCGACTCTGATGATAAACGGAAATGCCACAACTGTTTGTTTTTTTTTTTTTTGTTCTCATAAATTAATCAAAGGCATCTAGAGAGTTGTTGATTTAGTTGGTTGGTTTTTAACTTATTATTAGCTTCTTTATTTATTTTTATTTACCAAAACGCATTCCACTTGCTCTAAATTTGGGGAGATGTTAGGGTTTCGTTACGGTATCATCTCGTCGGGTGTTTTAACCATTGGATCATCTATTCTTATCTAACTATAACTTGATTCAACGGTTAAAACACCCGACGTGATGGTACCGTAACGAGACTGTAGCATTTCCACTAAGTTTGAAGATATTCAAAAATAGTAAGTTTAGCGAAGACTAAGTTTGAAGATAGTTTGAAGAACTGTAACAGATGAAAACAATGTACAATAACTAAATATATGAATTTATCATGAAACAATTTTCTATATAAAATTCATTGTTTTTAAATCTCGAGTATGAAAAATCCTTTATGATTCTTTGCTTTCAAAAATTGAAATGTTTTTCAATTAACGTACATTTGTTTATTATAATTAATAAAAATACCACGAAAAATTTATTATTTTCCACTTAATTATATAGATTTAATTAATTCATAAAAACCTTTTTTAATTACGACGCACGCATACGCACGTGCCATTTACCATCAATTTTTGTACGAGTTTCGAAATTAAAATTCAAAGCAATAGGAGAGAAAATGATGGAGAAAAAAGAAAAAAAAAAAAAAGGAAAAGGGAAAATTAAAAGTAAAACAGAAAGTCAACACTCCCGAGCCCCAGATAGATAACGTCCGTCATTCGCCCACGTGGCAAGGGATCAAGAGTGCCACGTCACTATTTGACCGGTAATACCGTTAGGCAGCTGACAATCCGATTTTCCACACACTGTTGTTCTTGAATCAATTGCACCAAAATTAAACAAAATTATTATTTTATTTTTATTTTTATTTTTTAAAAATTTGTTCGTAATTGGGATTATCAAAATCAATGGCTTTGCTTTTTGTATCTGGTAAATTAATTATTTAGAAGATGAAAAATAGCAAGCTTACACACTGTTCTGTTAGTTGTTAGTATTACAGATCAATCCAAACACAAGAACACAACTTCTTTGTTCTCTTTTCTGTTTTGAATCTCATATGGGATTTTTAGTTGGCTACGTCGTGGGCTTTGCGTTAGGCTTCGGCTTGATCGTTGGCTTTGCTCGTTACCAGAACAGCAGATCCAAAAGACGAACAGATTTGGTATCCGTTTTTACCTTCTTGATTATTTTATTTTATCTTATGTTTTTGTTGTCCTTGTTGTTGTTCATTGTGTCGCGAGGTTATCCTGATCGATGTTTTCTCGTGCGAATGTATTTAATCACACATAAACAAATTCACTTTGTTTTAGTTATGCAAATTTGAAGATAGATAGATGAATGAAACAAGTGATTTTAGTATTTAATGTACTTTTCAGGCAGCAGCAGTATCGGCTTTTGCAAGAATGACAGTAGAAGATTCGAGGAAACTTCTACCAGAAAAATTTTACCCTTCTTGGGTTGTCTTTTCACAGAGGCAGAAGTTGAGTAATTCTAAACAAACTGTTCATAGGCTTCGAATTATGCAGATTCACATACTTATGGGATTTTGATCTTTATCTGTTTCTTCATGATTTGCAGTTGAATTGGCTTAACCATCAGATTGATAAGATATGGCCCTACGTTGATGAGGTTATATCTTCCCGTTTTTCCTTTTTTCTCTTTTGTTCGTATGTTCTTCCATGTGTTGTGAACCAGTTTGATTTTGATATTTTTTTGTATAAAATTTTGTGTGTTGTATAGGCAGCATCAGAGATAATAAGGAACTCGGTGGAGCCGATTCTCGAGCAATATAGGCCGGCAATTTTGGCTTCTCTCAAGTTTTCTAAGCTGACTCTAGGGACTGTGGCACCACAGTTCACAGGTCATAAAATTTTGCAAAGTGCATGCGTTTCACATGTTTAGCATTTAATCGTTTTTACTGAATGCTCGTGTAAAATGTACCCTTTTTTGTGTGATGAAAATAGGAGTTTCTATCCTTGACGGGGACCCTAACGAGATAATTATGGAATTGGACTTGCAGTGGGACGGTAACCCAAACATCGTACTTGATATCAAGACTAGAGTTGGTGTAGCTCTACCTATACAGGTATTTTTTCGAATCTTTTTTTCAATGTTTAATGGAGGAAATGAAGAAAAAAAATGGAGATTGTAGAAACAATTTTGTTCTGTTAATCATTGATGTTTGCTACCATCGACTTTACGTGTGCAGGTAAAAAATATTGGATTCACGGGGGTTTTTAGGTTGATATTCAAACCGCTGGTCGATGAGTTCCCTTGTTTTGGCGCCGTTTGTTATTCGTTAAGAGAGAAGGCGAGTTCTTAACAAACTTGCAACTTGAAACCATTGTGAACCCGTATTTTGTTTAGATGGTAATTAATGTGTTCGTATTTATACGTGCAGCGGAATCTCGATTTTACCCTCAAAGTGATTGGTGGCGATATATCGGCAATTCCAGGGATATCAGATGCCCTTGAGGTTTTTGGATCCTTTTTTCGTCTTGTTACTCATCTTGCATTTTGAATGTCAAAATGCATCAAACCTCATCTTACGATTTCTGATTTTTGGCTAAATTTCAATTTTATTTGTGCCTTTAGGATACAATACGCGATGCTGTTGAAGATTCGATAACCTGGCCGATACGTAAAATCGTACCCATTATACCGGGAGATTATAGGTCAAGCCATCAGTCAATCTACTTTGTACATAAACAATCTTTTTTATTAATTTTTTTTTTTTTTCCAACTTTTTTGTGTCTTGTTACAGTTACTTGGAGGTGAAGCCGGTCGGGATCTTGGAAGTGAAGCTCATAGAAGCCAAGGAATTAACAAACAAGGACATTATCGGCAAATCTGATCCGTTCGCAAAGATATACATCCGCCCTTTACGTGACCGAACAAAAACCAGCAAAACAATTGTAAATCCTTCTTTTCTCTCCATTTCATTTTGTTTCTCTAACATAAAGCGACTGATAAGCTTTCTATTTTTGGAAAGGATAACCAAATAAACCCAATCTGGAACGAACACTTTGAGTTTGAGGTGGAGGATTTGTCCACTCAAAACGTCACGGTCAAGGTTTATGACGATGAAGGAATTCAAGCGGCCGAGTTAATCGGCTGTGCTCAAGTCCCACTGCGTAATCTCGAGCCCGGAAAAGTCAAAGACGTGTGGCTAAAGCTGGTCAAGGACTTAGAAATCCAAAGGGACAACAAAAACAGAGGACAGGCAAGCCATTTGTTTATTTATTTTTGTCATTTTTCCATGAAAATTTCACTTTGATTTCGTTGGAATTTGCATTTCCACTCGATTTTTCAGGTGCATTTGGAGCTGCTGTATTGTCCTCTGAACTCGGAGAGCAAATTCAAGAACCCATTTGACCCGGATTTCAGGTTGACTTCCCTCGAGAAGGCTCTCAAACAAGTGACGGAAGATGGGGCAGATAGTCCTTGCCCGGACCTCCCGAAATCTAATTCCATGAGAAGTGACGTTATTACAAGAGGCGTACTTTCGGTGACTGTAGTGTCGGGTGAGGACTTGCCAGCCACGGATTTCATGGGGAAATCGGACCCTTTTGTGGTGCTCCTGATGAAAAAGGCGGGCCAGAAGAACAAGACACGGGTAAAATTAATAAACACGTTTGATCAAATGGAAAGTTCTCAACTGGCTTAAGGTTAAAAACAACAAATGGGTTTGTTATTTTTCAGGTGTTAAACGACACGTTGAATCCGGTTTGGAATCAGACGTTCGATTTTGTGGTGGAGGATGCGCTGCACGAGCTGCTCATCCTCGAGGTTTATGACCACGACACGTTTGGGAAGGTAATGACTATTGAGTACTAAAGTATATGCAGAGTTGAACATAAGAAGTGAGTCTTTACTTAAACCTAAAACGATGAATGTGCAAATTTTTTTTTGTCAACTGAGATTGCTGCTAGTATACTTCTTCTCATGCGCTTGTTTCAATGGTGCACTGGTAATTTAGGACAAGATGGGAAGGTGCGCCATGACGTTAACGAGGGCTATAGTCGAAGGCGAATTTACCGACACTTTCCCGATCGATGGTGCAAAATCTGGGAAGCTCACTTTGCATCTCAAGTGGACTTCACAAAGTATCATCAAGGAATGATCAAATTGGACTTCCATATACATTCTCCATTTTGTTAAAGGATTCACAGTTTGACATTTGTTTGAACATAACTGTAAATGTATTTTTCTGAATTGTTTTGGTGTGATCTTCTGTTTGTTTCTCTGTTCTCACACTCTTGTGCATGAAGTTATTAGAATTAACTGTAGGTATTCTGTCCATTTGGAAAACATACTATTTTCATAAATATGCATACATTTCATTGAAAAATGTCCTACTTTTAAAAATAATATCAACACAAGTATGGTATTTAACATTATAAATATGCATTTATGTTTGAAGAGCATGATGAATCTGACATGTCTAATGATTCGACTGTGATATAACATGGAGTAGCTCGGATAAACCGGCTACAGTCAGCTCGAGTTAGTCAATCCAAAAGTATCTGGGGTTAGGGAGTCTAAGCTAGCTCGGGTCTCGACCACCAGTTTTGATATCTCGGACAACATAATATAGCGATAGCACGGACAACATAGTATGATAGTAGGTCGGACAACATAGTACGAAAGTAGCTCGTACACGGGATAGCTCGGCCATATAGTAGAGTGGTGTCAATATTTCAATAGCTTGAATAGTGTAGCAGCTAGAACAAAATGGGCAGAAGAGCTGAAGAGGCAGAACTATATATTTAATAGGCCGGAGAACTTATTGATACGGGCCGAACAAGAAAGACTTGATCTAGAAGGGAACTTGTAGGGGCTAAAAGAGTAAGAAGATCTATGGGGGAAGGATAAGGAGACATGTTGAGAAGGAAACGTGTAAGGCTGTATTAGAAAGATTTAAATGATCCTACGAATAAAAGTGGGTCTTGGGCATACTTAGGGGAACCAAATAGCCGTCGAGCAGGCCTCAGGGTAGGCAATTTTTGTTCAAGAAGCTAATGATTTTCTATATCTATAATCTATATCTATCTATAATCTATATCTATAATCTATCTATATCCATAATCTATAATCCATCTATCTATAATCTATATCTATATCTATAATCTATCTATAACTTCTATCTATAATCTATAATCTATATCTATCTATATCTATAATCTATCTATAATCTATCTATCTATAATCTATAATCTATAATATATCTATCTATAATATATCTATCTATAATCTATAATCTATCTATCTATAACTCCCTTAAAAGGATGAGTTATTTCTTGAAAATTTTGAAATGTCCACATTACCCTCTAAAGTTTTACCATTTAAGGACATAAATGTAATAATATATCTTCATTAGTATCTCATCCAACCACATTGAAATAAAATCTGAAAAGTCACTACCCCCCAATAAAAAATAATGTTACTTCTAAAAGTATTATATTATGTTACTTCCAAAAATTTATATTATGTCTTATTCCAAATACATTTACTATTTGTAATATAATATAAACAATCAAAATTGACAAATAACAATTTAAAATTTAATTAGAATAACTGAAATATTAAAACACATGACTTAATATAAAATTGTTTCAAATAATTTCAAATAAAACGTTTTAAATCATATTTTGATGTTTTAATCATGAATGTCATGACATAGTACTCAATTTTTTTTTATAATATTCCTTGTGTATATTATAATTAATAATTTTTTATGATATTAATCTACTGAAAAAAAAAATTGACCGATATCTAAATTTTTAAATGAATGTATTGGCACAACTACAAAAGTAAGATTTTTTTTTTTTCTACACAAATATTAAAAATTCTTGTAATGCAAAGTCAATAAAAAAATTAAAAAAATAAATAATCAATAGAACTAACCTTTTATTGAAACCAAACATTTATCTATTTAACTGGTTTTTTCCAACGTCATAATATATTAATCTTTTTTATTCTTATTGTATTATTTTATTATAAATATATTATTCAATTAACTTATGGTTCTCATTGTTTTTTATTATTTACTAAATATTTGTATGTTATTTTTTAAAATAATTTTTTAAATATTAATGTATTAAAATGTTTGTATGCTATTTTTTTCATTCATTTTTCCTAGTATTAAAAATAGTTATTCAACATAATAAAATATCAATGTTTTATGGAAAAAAAATTAGTTAAGTGCAAATATATAGTTTTAATAGAAATACTTTGTTTAAATTATACATTAAAATATATGCATGATACAATTTAACTTTATATGTTAGTAGTATGTACAGTATAAATGTTCTTTTATGGTAATATGTGTTATATAAATTAATCTACTATTTAATTTAATTGTAATAGAAATCAAAATATACTAATTATTAAAATAAAATAAAATAAGTAATACTCGATTTTAAAATCTTGAATTTCAAAATATGTGTACTTGTAAGAAAATATATAGTTATAATAATTATAATTAATTAAATAAAAATAAATATTACATTTACTTTAAATTTATTTCAATAGACTATCTTATTATAAATCATAGATAAATTTAATTTTTCAAATCACTTCTTAAAACTAGGAAACATAAACCTTGTAAAAATATTGACAAATATATAAAATAATGTTAAGATAAAAGTAAATTATGAAAGAATCATGATTTTACAATTTATTTAAAATAGAATTATTATTTTTTTTCATTTTTTAGATAGTCTTGCAAATCCATGAACGAAAATGATAATGCATGTATGACAATGTTAGGAGATGTAACAATAATTTATTTTGGACAATATATATAGATAAGCACCTTCAATTAACCAATGTTACAACATTATATATAGATAGATGAGAACCTTTAATCAATCAAGGATGTTATTGTTCCTAATTTCAAGTTCTTATATCATTATATACAGAGAGAAAATATATATCTAAATATTACGAAATATTACACGTGCAAATATAATTGAATTTGCAACCGTTATAATCAAAATAATAGAGAACGAAACATTCAACCACAGTGCCAGCTTCCAACCAACAATAAGCAAATGATAATTACAAATTATAGTTATAGTAAATTCGAGTTATTTTATAGTTATAGTAAGACGCAAAAGGAAGACATTAAAAAAGATATTATTTTCACAATAATAATGATCATTATTTTAAGCATAAGGATGATATCACTAAATAGCAAAACCAAGGACGACATAGATTTCTTCAGCATTTCAAATTTAAAAAAAAAAATATTAATTTTATTTTAGATTTTATAACCAATATTTTTTATTTAATTTTATTTGTCATAGAGTTATGTTAATAGTATTAAATTTTATATTTATCATAAAATACACAATTTTTTGTTAAATAATGAAAAGAAAATTATATTTTGCTATTAAATTAAATATATAATAAAAATAATTTTGAGTAAAAAAATTAATATTACGCGCGTAGCACGTGCATCTTCCTAGTTTAATATAAATAGGCAAGAGGTATGAAAGGTAAGGTGATGCCGACGAGATTGCGGATTCGAGAGCGAATCATCTCCACCTGGGGGAGAATGATGCCGACGAGATTGCATTAGCATATCTCGACAAATATGATCGACTTAGGCTTTTAGTTTGATAGTTATTATATGTATTACTATTATTTATGTGTGTATTTATTTATATTGTGTTTTGGGCTTATTTTAGTTTGGGCCTTTAAATTTATGTTATAAGATGGGATATTATTTAAAGCCCGTAGGTTAGTCATTGTGAAGCAGTTATGAGATATTGAATGAAATTGTATCGAGAAATTTACTCCCTTTACATATGCTTGTGGAAATAATATCACATTTACGAGAAACAAATCTTTTCATCATATATACTTTCTATAATAATAATTTAAGGGAGTCAGGTGTTAAATGAGGCCTAATTAACCGTTAATAAGTTTTAATTATATTTAATTAAGAAAAATAATAAGTCAGTTTTAAAAACAACAAACCACACCCAATTAGATTATTGCATGATTTTTGGAGAAAAAAAAAAAGAAATCAAGATTTTCTTTCTCCATATCTCGTTTATTGTGCACATAACATCTCACAAAAGAAAAGAGATCTTGATCCCTTCATGTCTTCATCAGTCTATCAAAAAAAAAAAAAATCTTCATCTCTCATCTTTCACACACAAGAAACTAAAACTCTCTCTGCGAAAATTGGAAGAATGCAAAAGCGTAAATAATTGAGGCAAAAAATTCCAACAACAAAGACGAAGCAAGGATAGTTCGATCCTGATTTCGTCACACAACTCAACTTCACCCCCCAGCGCGCAAGGTTGTACAAACGAAGCTCCAATTTCAGAAAATAGAGCATCCAAGTCGTGTCAAAAAACGTGACCCGAAGACCGCCGACGGTGGCTCGGAAGGTGGCGACGATTTTGTGTCCGAACAGAAAAAAAAAATAAGGTGCTTTACGACACCAAGAAGAAGAGGGCTCAACAAAAAAAGGGTAAAGTGAAAATTGTCGATTCTTCAATGAATCAACAAGTGTTCGATTCAGATTTCAACATTAACGAGAAGAAAGAAGAAAATTAGTGAATGTGGTGCGGGTTTATCAAATCACGATAGTGAGATGGTTATTATTATGTAAAGTTGAAATATGTTGGAATTGACAAGTTTTGAGTTTTCGGAGTCATGTAAAGTAGACATAGGTTGTTTATCTAATGTATAACTACATTCGGTTTTGGATTTTGCAATCATTCAGTATTGTGTATTATGTTTTTATACCGTTTTACTGTTGTTTATATCTTGTTTATCTTATGTATAACTATACATGTAATATTAGAGAAATGTTAGACCATGTTTATCTTATGTATAACTATCACTATTCTAAAAATCGGCCTAGGCGCCCGCCTAGGCGGCGCCTAGGCGCTAGGCGGTGCCCGGGCGCCTCCGATTTGCACAAATCGGTAGAAAAAATTGGCTAGGCGGCGCCTAGACGGGCCTAGGCGGCCCTAGGCGCTCCTAGGCGGCCTTGGCGGGCTCGGCGGCCAGGCGGTTAGGCAGCGCCTAGGCGGGCATAGGCGGACCTAGGCGCTCCTAGGCGGGCTCGGCGGCAATTTTTCAGTTTTTATTTTTATTTTTTTAAATATTAGTTACATTTTTTGTTCTCATGTTTTCTTTAAAGTAAAATAATTTGATTATTTGATCTTAAGTGTGTCGATATATTATAAGTTGAGATAATTTTATTTTGTAGGTAGTTTAAATAAATAAAAAATAAGGCATTTAATATTGATTTCTAGGCCCCGACTAAGCGCCGCCTAGGCCCCGCCTAGTCGCTCTAGGCGCTAGGCGCTGGTCGAGCGCCTAGCGGGCGCCTAGCGACTTTTAGAACATTGATAACTATACAGGAAATATTGTAGAAATGTTAGACCATGTTTATCTAATGTATATACAGTATATCTAAACATTTTTTTTCGTGGTTATTAGGAAGTATATGTACAATTATACTTAACATAAACGGTAGATAATAAAAATATTGTCACACACAAGCCATTGACGAATATATTGATTTTATTTGCTAAAAATTTGCTTTCTCATACCAAACATCAAATCACTGCCAAAACTCAGATAATTTGAATTGAAATCCCCACCGTCACAGTTACGTTACCGTAAGCAGAGCCTATCTCGCCACCGCCAAAGCACACCCCATCTAAAACACCAGCCTTGGCGTACCTCCATACGCCAAACTAAAGAAAGTACCATCTCCCATCTCGCAACCGCCAAAGCACACCCCATCTAAAACACCGGCCTTGGCGTACCTCCATACGCGAAACTAAAGGAAGTACCATCGACAACAATAATAGGCCTACAATGATTCCACCCTTTAATTGAAGCATTAAGACACATTGACACTTTTATCTTTGAAAGTTTCGCCGACCGCAATATCAATATTCATGTATCCATCGACCAAAACTCCAAGTTTCTGGAATGTTTATTTCTCGTTTATCTTCCGTATACTTCACTGTTTTGGAGTGTTCTAGAGTGTTTATTTTCCGTTTATCTTCCGTATACTTCACTGTTTTCAACATAGTCTGCAGTTGGTTCGGTGATTCATCTGTAATATCATCGTCTTCTGAATATTTTCGAGAACACATATTCCTGAAAATAAACGATTTATCACCCAAGGCCACATAATAAACTATAAAAATTAAAGAACAAAAAACCACTATTGTAATATAACACCACATAAAAAACACCAATACGAAATTACCTTCTCGAGTTTTTTTTTTTTATCAACGAAGATATCACGAAGAACAATATTTGATTCATAGAAGATTTCACGAATAACGATTTTTTGCTTTCCAATCCCGTTCAGAGCCTTTTTCTTTTGTTCAACTGGATCAATTTTTTTTCCCAGATCTCGACAGGAGCGTGCTCTGTAAATTGGTCGCCAATTATAAAACTATGTCTCATAATTTTGGAATGATTTTATTTGAAAAATATGGGGATAATAGCGTCGGTTACAGAGGAGTGGACAGATTCTTGGGCTGAATATGATGAACCGTATTTTTGATATTATTTGCATCTGGAAATCCTTATATGATAAAACTTCTTTCATACCGTAAATATGAAATTAAGATGACTAAGAGGCACAGATGCGTAAATTTCCCAATTGTATCAGAACAAAAACTGTTCTTGCATCTGTAAATTTCCCAATTGTATCAGAACAAAAACTGTTCTTTGTGTTCTCTGGAGAAGAAAACTACCTTCTCAGGCTACTCAATGCATCATAATAAGGGTCTAATCTTTTTTTTTTTTCAAACATCAAATATTATATATTGATCACCAAATGTACATTTCGGCAGCCAAATGACCGCAATACACCTTTCAAAGCCACAACAGAGAAAGGGTACAAGGGGTGTTCTGCACGCATATCACCCTAAGAGACCATCAAGGCCATATAACAAAGAAACAAGGAGAACAAAAGCTAAAAGCAACCTGACACAGAAGCAAAATCAAGAACAATCAACAAGAACAAAATCAGAGAAAAGGAGCCGCAAGGAGCAGATATCTTCCAAAAGGACAGCAGATTCCACAAAGCCGAGGTCACAGTCCAAGAGCAGCTTGAGGAATTTCTTGTCACTGACTTTGAGGATCACCTTCTGCCAACCTTGCTTGCAGCCCTGGTCTAACCAGTTTCTGAGCTGAAAGAGAGCATCATCCACTGAGTGCTTGGAGAAAACACCCCTAGAGTGCTCCCAGGAGGCCACCAAAGCAGAATTAACAAAGGCTGTCCCATGCATGATCCAAGACTCAGCCTGAGGTGAGGAAGCACTGGAATCTGCAAGCAGGTCCCCTACTCCTTGTGCCTCTACTGAAGTTGTGATTTTGCCAGGCCCTATCTGAACTTTTCTGAATAAGCTTCTGCCAAATTTAAGCTCATCATACTCCTGCCATTCCAGCTTAGCTGCTTCAACGAGCTGCAATTCCGAGATTCGAGAGTTTTGAAATAAGCAGGTGTTTCTGGTCTTCCACAACCACCAGAGAAGGTAAGTGGAGAGAGAAACTCTGGCTTTGTTGATTGCAGAAGGTTTAAGGCTGGAGAGACAAGTCCACCAATCTGAGAAAGAAGTTTGAGTGTCCTGCAGACAGTCCCAACTTAGCCCAGCCAACTTCCATACCCTTCGGGCCCTTGCACAGGTGAACATAAGATGCTCTAAATTCTCTTCTTCATCCCCACACCAGCAACAAATTTTATCAACCATTATTCCTTTTTGCTGAAGCCTGCAATTGGTTCCCACCCAGTTATGGATACACCTCCAAAGAAAGTTTCTGACCTTAGGCTTGATTTGAAGTTTCCAGACAGCCTGCCATATTTGCTGCATGTTGCTTCTCCCAGAGCTGGATTCAGCCACATCAGCTTTATTGATTGTTGCTTGGTGGATTGCTTTGTAGGCCTCTTTAACAGAAAACAGGCCCTTCTTATCAGTGTGCCAAATGAGCTTGTCTGGAGTATTCTGGCTGCTAATGTGAGTGCTCATTATTAAAGCAGCATCAGCAGGTGTGAATGTTTGAAAAATTAACTCAGTATTCCACTTACTTTCTCCTGCCACCATGAGATCAGAAACAGTGTGCAGGTTGAGCTTATCACTCTCAAAGCAGCAGTAGGGTCTAAAGGCATTGGAGTTAGGCAGCCATGGAGAATCCCAAATATTAATGGACTTTCCAGTGCCCACTTGATACCTAAGACCCACAGCAAGGGAGCCTCTAACATCAAGCCACCCTTTCCACATCCAAGAGTCAGAGTCTCTCTTCTTAACCTCTAAGAAGTTTTGCTTATGACAATATTTACCTTTCAAAACTCTACTCATAAGGGTATTAGGCTTAGTAAGCATTCTCCAAATTTGCTTGATGATGAGAGCTTCATTCATAATCCCCAAGTCCCTGAACCCCATACCCCCATCTTTCTTATGCCTAGCAAGATTTCCCCATGAGGCCCAATGAACTCTATTGCCCCCCTCAGCATTCTTACCCCACCAAAATTGAGCCACTTCTCTACAAATATCAGCACACACCCCCCTAGGCAATTTAAACACAGACATGACATAAAGAGGGAGAGCACTCAAGACAGTTTTGATAAGAATCTCCTTACCTGTTTCACTCAAGAAAGTGTTCTTCCAGTTAGAAACTCTGGACATTACACAGTCTCTCACAAAAGCAAAAGTGTCTCTCTTATTTCTGCCTATCCCCATAGGCATCCCTAAATACCTAGAGTGCTTGGCCACCACAATCCCTTGAAGGATATGACATATGCTATTCTTCTCAGGAACAGAAGTATTGGCAGAGAAAAAGATATTAGACTTATGCAGATTCACAGACTGGCCAGAAGCAGCACAATAAGAGTCCAAAATGTTCAAAAGCAAAGAGGCATGATAATCATCAGCTTGACATAAAAATAAAGAGTCATCAGCAAAGAATAAATGAGAGATACTAGGGGAAAATTTACTGATTTTAAGACCCTTAAAAGATAGAGAAGAGCTGGCTCTATGCATGAGATTAGAGAGAGCCTCAGAAACAAGAATAAAAAGATAAGGGGATAACGGATCCCCTTGTCTTAACCCTCTAGAAGGGGTCACATTACCTAAATATTGACCATTAATATTAAAGGAAAATGAAGAGGTGGATAAGCAGGACCAGATCCAACCCAAAAATTTGTCACAAAACCCAAAATGCCTACAAATTCTAATAACAAAACCCCACTCAACCCTATCAAAAGCTTTGGCCATGTCAATCTTTAAGGCCATGAATTTTTTCTTCCCTCTTTTTTTACTATTTAGGTAGTGGATGCACTCATTAGCAATAATAATATTATCAAGGATTTGCCTATCAGGCACAAAAGCAGTCTGAGACTGAGAGATACAAAATTGAATAACACTTCTCAGCCTGAGAGCAAGAATTTTAGAGATTAGCCTATAGGTAATAGTACAGAGGCTAATAGGCCGAAAATCAGAAACAAATTTGGGATTTTTAATTTTAGGAATTAAGGTAATAATAGTTTGGTTAGTAGCCTTAGGGATACAACCAGAAGCAAAGAAATTATTAACAGCAGCACACAAATCAGATTTTATGGTAGACCAACAAGATTGAAAGAATGAAGGGGAGAAGCCATCAATACCTGGGGCTTTTCCAGGGTCCATCTGCCACAAAGCATCCTTGACTTCCTTTTCATCCACAGCTTTAGTCAAGTCCTGATTCATGGCTGGAGTAATAGCTTTAGGAATACCAAACAACACATCATCATCAACAGTGGGGTTTCCAGTGGTGAAAAGATGCTGAAAATAATCAGAGACCTCCTCCACAATCTCTGTCTGATTAGCACATCTTACTCCATTCCTTTTTATCAGATTCTCCAGGCTGTTAGAACTCCTCCTTTGCCTCACACAGGCTTGGAAAAATCTGGTGTTGTGATCCCCTTCTCTTAGCCACCTTACTCTGGACTTCTGCTTCCAGAACAATTCTTCATCCTTATAGGCTTTATGTGCTCTCTCCTTGCATTCAGACCATTCATCCCAGTTCTTGTGCTGACCTTGCAGGTTCAACAATATCAGCTTCTCATTACATTCTTTGATTGTCTGTGAAGAGTTAGTGCTCCTGGAAGAAAGCCAACCCAGCAAACTCAGCTTGACATTTCTAAGCTTTTTCTGAAAAGAGTATAGGGCTGGTCCAGCAACTATCTTGCTCCAAGACTGGGCAATACACTCCTTGAATCCATCCTCCTTGACCCACCTGCTATAAAAAAAGAACATCTTCTTTTTCCTCTGCTCTGCTCCTATGTTGTCCATAAGCAAAAGACTGTGATCTGAGGAGATCAGGGGAATGTGCAGTACAGAGGCAGTGGGAAATTTCAGGAACCACTCAGGGGATAAAAGGATTCTATCTAATCTAACTTCCACAAAATCAGCCCCCCTCCTGTTGTTGGACCAAGTATAAGGATGACCAAGGCTAGGGCACTCAACAACACCTAAGAGCTGGGTAAATCTCCTGAAGTTGTGAAAGGAGGCTTCACTTCTAATAATCCCTCCATTCTTCTCAGAGTTGCTAAGGATGTCATTAAAGTCACCCCCCCACAAACCACAGATTGCCCCAGCTAAGGTGATGCCTAATCAAAATATCCCATTGACTCTGCCTCACAGAGGGGTCAACACTAGCATAGAGGAACACACCCCACATCCTATCAGGAGACCCATCAAGGAGAAAGTTAACCTCAATACTAAAATCATTACTAATAATATCTAAAACCATAATTCTACTGGACCAACAAAGCAAAAGACCACCCTTACTACCTATAGGGTTAACACACATCCATCTATCAGCTACATTTAAATTCTTACAAACAGCTTTAACAAAAGATTTAGGCTTTTTAGTTTCAGACAAAAAGATAAAATCAGGGAGGTAGGCTCTGACATTGTCCTTTAACTGGGAAATTGTAGAGGGTCCTCCCAAACCTCTACAATTCCACACCAAAACTCTCATTTGAAAACTTGGGACCAGTTATGGCTGGTTTCCTCCACCAATTTATCAGAAAGATTTTGATCAGTTTTTGGGTTTTTAAAACAGACTGCATCATTCACAGAGGGTGAAATCAGATTTTCAGGAGATTTCCTTTTAAAACAGATTACATTATTCACAGAGGGTGAAATCAGATTTTCAGAAGCTTTCCTTTTCAAATCAATATTACCTACAAGAGGCTGAGAAAGATAGCAGACAGAGGGTGTTGGTGCCTCTGTGACTTTAGCTCTAGGAATTTTAACAAAAGTTTTGAGTTTTTTAGCAACCAAAGGGGTAGACTTGCCCTGTTGAATAGGGACATTAACAAGAATATCATTATCCAGAATAAGATCAACCTTACTGTGGCTTTGGGCATTATCAAGGTCCATGACCTCACAAACAGGGAGAACACTGGCATCTCCCTCTATTTCACTAACAGCAGACTCCCCAGGATTGACTCTCACAGGGTTCTTAACATTACTAGGAGGGTTGTTGCTGATAGCACTGCTATCAACTCCAGGTTGGACAATGGTTTTAGAGGGTAAGGGCCCCAGAGACCCTTCTTTCCCATTAGGGGTTGACACACCTGTTTCAATAGCTTTAGAGGTACTAGAGCCAGAGTTTAACTTATCCCTATTGTCATAGGTAGGGCTGGAAGATCGCCTATCTCTATTATCAAAACTACCCACAAAAGAACCTCTAAGCCATAATAAGGGTCTAATCGCAATATATACACTCGAAGTTTTACAAGTTATTACTTACACTCTAAAAGTAATTCTTATAGTTTAATATTATTAACTAAATGAAATATTTAATTATTGTAGTTTAATAAATTATTCAACTACTTAGAATTTTTAATTTGGATAGTTTATACAAAAAGAAATTTATTTTAATTAATGGAACAATATAAGTTTTATAATCCCCCTATATATTAATACAGAATGCGCTGAGCCTACGTGGCTGCTTCTGGTGCTTCGGAATCTTATGTGGCAAAATTACATGCTTCGTTATTAGGCTTGGGTAAATTTTAATTTAATTCCAAACCAAAAATAATTAGGTTCGGATTACCATAAATATGTTGATTATTTATGGTCATGTTTCATGTATTAATTGTATTTTAATATCATTCTTTATTATAACTATTGAAAGTTAATAACTTTTGTATTTTTTATCAGTTTTACATATGGAATATATCAAATTAATCTTTTTTTGATAAGCTTCGATTTAATATCCATATTGTATGTATAAAAAAAATAATTTATATTTATTTATAACAATAATTAAATTATTTTTAATATTAATTAGAAAAATAAAATTATTTATCAACTAATATATTTATATTTCAAGTAGTTATATGATATAAGTTATAAAAACTAATATAATATAACACATGTAAGTCATAAGTAACACATATCATTCTAAAATATATAGTAATATTTTTTTTTTAAAAAAAGTAAACTAAATTTAATATAATTTTCTCATTAATTTTAAAATTTAAGAATAATTTTTTAACAAGCACCCGTGTAATACACGGGTATTGTACTAGTTATATGTATTATTCACATAGATTTTTAAATAATGACAAAATTTTACCAAAATAATTATTTTATGGATAACGTTGTGGTCAAATTGAATTTCTGAATAAATATTTTAAAATGACACATATTTTAAAATCAGTATTATATAATTTATTATCAGTTACGTGTACCGTACATCGTGTTTTGTATCGTGTTTTGTATTAATTTTAGATAGACATGTTATATGTAATTTTACACAACTTAAATTTCATATGACATTTTCAATAAATTAATATAAGTAAATTGTATTAGATTCCACATTTCTAATTTATAAATATTATTTAACGTGCAATTTAAATATTATTAACCGACGTTCACAAATCCAAGTATTCGACCCAACTTTCGCTAAAGATTGCTCATGCAATACCCAAGTGATGCTTGCTGACGCAACATATAAAAATAACTTTCACCTCTTAATTTGGGCGCTGATCAATCAAAATTAGGGTTCTTGTTATTATCAACTGTGGATCTCTCTCTCGACAAATTCCATGGCAGCGCAGTACGTCCTGACCTTTGTCGCTCTGATCTTAGTTTCTCTGCCTTCGGCACTCGGGATCTCTAATGGGTAACTCTTCTTATCCAAAATAAGCTTCAATTTTCAAATTTCCTTTCAGTTGAAAATATCTCGAAAGATTGTTTATGTTCGAAATGCTTTCACTATGTTTATCTTCATACTTGAGCTGGGCCGCCCTATTGATCCCCTTTCTTGTAGGAATATCGAGGGATATAGTATAAATGGTAAAGTTAGATTTCCAGGTACGCTCTCTCAACCTACTGCCTTCGTAAAAGGGCTTGTGTACATAAACTTTTAATGGTTTCATCAGTTTCTTGATTTAGAAGTTTTCTTCCTGTACAATCATGAATTGCCACTGGATTTCTCGACGATTTTAGGCCTTTTGTAATTGAAATAGATTCGAGTAAGTTGCAGAGTAACCATAGACGTTTCCTTCTTGTATGAGTGTGGTTGGGAGTTCTGGGTTGCAGTATGGTTCTTTTACTTTTATGTTCTTCTAAACCTAATTTAAGTGTGAACGACAGTTTTAGACACTCCCGTAGGCGTATATTTGGATTTACAAGTTTGGAGTATTAGATTGGTTTATATCCACTGAAAAAATAAAGCCAAAGTTGATGCTAAAGGAAATTTAATTACAGCCCGATTTGAATCCTTCAACCTGAATTCTGTAATCCTTCTCGTTTTTCTCCTTAAACACTTTTGTCCAGCTGAGATTTATAAAAAAAGAAAATGTCTGGTGGGTGGCAATGGATGGTGTGTTTCAATAGTATCATTTCACATGCACAAGGAAGATGGGCTGAATGATTATGTTATATGGTAGAAAAGACATTATGGCTTCAGGCTTAATGATCCCAGTTTATGAAGTGAACATAGTTGTGTTATGATTGCCCTGGATTAGTTACATTTCAAATCCACTTCCTATTTTTTTTTTTTTTTTTTTTTTTTTTTTTTTTTTTTTTTTTTTTTTTTTTTTTTTTTTTTTTTTTTTTTTTTTTTCGAGCTGCTGCTATATTTTATCATTCAATTCGACTTATGCTTTTCTCTGTTCAATGCTTTTGCTCCACAAGGATTCAGTGCAACTGGATTTGGCCTCCCTGCTAAAATCGCAAATGTCAAAATTATTCTCAACGGTGGTCAAAAAGTCACCTTCCTAAGGCCTGATGGATATTTTTCATTGTATCCTATCGTACTTGTCTCTTTACTCTGCAATCTGCATATTGTGATTCAATATGATAGTGTCGATAACTGTAACTAAGCCAATTACTAAATTTCTGAAAGAAGTGACAACTGTTGAACAATAGACTTAATGTTGTCCTTAAACTATTTTTCAAGCCATAATGTGCCAGCAGGAACTCATCTCATTGAAGTGGCTGCTATCGGCTTTTTCTTTTCTCCAGTGAGTTTGGATTTTCTATTTGTTATTTAGTTGGTTAATTGTCAAAAAAGAAAAAGAAAAATGGATATGATTGGCGCTATCTTTCTCCTTTCTTATGTTTTTTGCAGGTCCGAGTTGACGTGAGTGCAAGAAATCCTGGTAAGGTCCAAGCAGCTTTAACGGAAAACAGGAGAGTACTTAGCGAGCTTGTCTTAGAGCCATTGAGAGAGGAACAGTATTATGAGGTATGTCGGTGCTTCTAGGTCAAACTTTTCAGTCTTTCTTTTTCCTTTCTGGGGCAACTATTCATTCTGAAATGTATGTGTGTGCTTATTACTCTACGTTGATTTTCAGATACGAGAACCTTTCTCGGTTATGTCCATCGTGAAAAGCCCTATGGGCTTGATGATTGGATTTATGGTAATTGTGGTGTTTTTGATGCCGAAACTAGTGGGTAAGTAATGTCGGTTTTATTTATTTTTGCCTTCTGATTTTGTTGGAGCAGCTACTGTGAATTGTTTCTTTTTCAATCTATAGCATTTTGTTTTTTCCTTTGTTTTTTTATATTCAATAACTCTCACCAGCTACCCAGGATAATCTATGACTGTTTGGTAGACAAATAAGCTAGCTTATAACTTATTTGGTTAGCTCATAAGCTCTCTATATTCAAATAAGCTCCGTTCGGTAGGAGAAGCTTATTTAAAAAACTCGAGTTTATTTGATAAGCTTCTTTGGGTAGCTTTTCAAATAAGCTCGTTGAAATTTTTATTTCAGCTAGCTTATCAACTAATTTTACCAAACACTTATCAACTAGTTTTACCAAACATGGCCTATATATCCTGAAAGAACTTTTTTTCTAACAGCATATGAATGTTGCTCTCTTTCCCCCTTCTGTGTTACTCATCTGTTTTTGGGAAAACATGCAGATGCCGAAGAATTAAAACGAGCCCAAGAGGAAATGGGCAACCAAGGTGTTCCTTCAATTGCAAACTTTTTAGCTGGAGCACAGAGGCCGAATTAGAAAGGTTTTCCGGTTGAGGAAATTTGGATATGCGGTGTTTGTGGTTTATGCCAGAAATGGAAATACGTTTCATAGGAGTTCTGTGTTACTCAGCAACAGAAGAAAAAATGTGTTTGTGGTTATTAGTAAGAATTGTTGGCTGCATGAGGACTTCTCTTTCAGTAGCTTTCCTCCACATAAAAGGACCATTATTTTGCCTCTAATTTCTTGCACAAATTCTTGTATGAGAGTTGTGACGACCTAACGGTTGATTCGTCATATTTTTTGTTAAAACAAAAATACATATTCATTCTATAAAATGTCGTATATTTGCTCATCTTGTTTTAGATTGAAAATATACATATCTATCGCAAAAGTATAATTAGAGAATATTCATATTTGCATAGCATATGTCTACCTCGTTATTGCCCAACTCAATGTAGTTATCATGTCACTATTGTGAGGCATGCTTCGGACATTGGGCTTGTTTGACAATTAGCGGTTAGCAGTTTTTGTCAGCTATTTTAACCATCGAATTGTGTCAATTGTTCTAACCGTCGTAGTGCATTTGTGGTTTATAAAATTATGTTTGGTTAGACAATTTTCCTTTTATTAATTACTTATACCATATTAATATACTTTAAGATTTTTCTAAAAGTATGTTTGGTTAGACCATTTGCTTATTATTAATTACTAATATTTTAATTACTTATACCATATTAATATACTTTAAGATTTTTCTAAACAACTGTAATTATAAGTACTTTAAATGCCAAATCATTTATAATTTTTAATACTTAATAGAATAATAATAATAATAATATAACTTACATATAACAAATTAGCTTTCTCTTTCTTTTTTTTCGTAATATAAAGCTTATTAAAATTGTCAACAATGTTTTGCTGGGTTAACTCGCTTGGGATAAGTATTCCACCAAACAAAAGAGCGCTAATTAACGACTTTAGTGCAATTCCAAGAACCTGATGGAATTGGAAACTACTGTACATAAAGGAACCGGAGACACCCTCCGTCTTCCTCCAGTACGATTAATTTACGCCACGAACAGAAAAAAAAGAAAGAAAAAAAAAAGAACCTCTCCTCAAATTCAATGAAAATAAAATACACACAGCTCTGCTGAATCTCTCTATAGAGGAAGAAAGGTCGAGGCTTTGACCCCAATTTCCATGGCGGCTCTATTGGGGTGGTACAAGCCATTGCAGCCTCGCCTCTCACTCTTCTACAAAACCTTCACTCCTAAACCTGCCCACCCACGAACCAATTTCCGCTTTCGCACGATTTGCGCTATCAATTGCAGCGGTAAATCTCAGCCTCTCACGACTTTCTGTGAAGATAATCGCAAGGGTACTTTGTCCGGCGATGGCGATGTTTTTGGTAATGGTTCTGGAGAAATAAAGCCGGAGCTCTGGCTGTACAACACGATGAGCAGGCAGAAGGAGTTGTTTAAGCCGAAATTCAAAGGGAAAGTAGGAATGTACGTGTGTGGCATCACCGCATATGATTTTAGCCACATCGGCCACGCCCGGGTTTACGTTGCTTTCGACGTGCTATACTGGTATATTTTCCATTATCATTTGCTGTGTGTAATTTGAATTGTGGTTATGTCTGTGTCTTTGAGAAGGCTTGTTGGTATGGCTCATATATTGACAAAGAAAGGAGGCAGGTTGATGCCTGCGAGCGTAGTGGAGCGAGCGTAGCGAGGGAAGCGGAGCGATCGAGTGAAGCGAGCGGAACAGAGGCATATTGCTGTGGACGATGTATTGATGTATTTGAGACTATTGAGAATAATAAAGATCCCTCAGCCGCCGTGGACGTAGGCATATTGCCGAACCACGTAAATCTTGTGTTGTTTACTTTCTCGTTTTTAATTCGTATGCCATATTGTCATCTTCTCGCAACAAGACTTGATTTTCACGATGATTATTTGTTCTTAGAACTTTGTGTGGTTGCTGTTTTGTCATCTTCCTAGCTTAGCTATTTAACATATGCCCGGTGGTGGTGTTATAACTAATTGCATTTTTTCTTGATGCACTTCCTTTCTAATTAGGCAGATACCTCAAGTACTTGGGATATGAGGTCAACTACGGCCGCAATTTCACTGATGTTGATGACAAGGTGGGTTGAGAGTTGAAAATGTTTCTTCTAATGCTTACGGCTCGAATATCTTTATGTTATATATATATATATTTATTTATTATTTTTTTTTTTTTGTATATGTTAGGTGGAGCCATAATATTCTTTCATTGCTCATCTGCTAGATACTCGATAATGGTTGTGCATACACAATCGATGGCGACGTTTACTTCTCGGTGGACGAATTCCATGACTATGGTCGATTGTCTGGCCGTAAATTAGATGATAATAGGGCGGGTGAACGGGTGGCTGTGGACTCGAGGAAGAAAAATCCTGCGGATTTTGCTTTATGGAAGGTGGATCCTTGTTCGTAACTAATTAACAATTAACATACTTTAGCATTTCTCAGATGAATATATTTTTTTTTTTTAACAAATTTCAATGGCTTTAGTGGAATGACATCCGTATGCTGCAATCATGTGGGCTTTCCTATATAGTAAAATGAAAGTAGGCAAGTCTTAGCACAATCCAGAGGAAATAAGCAATCTGGTTTATTTCAGGTTTGAGGAATATTTTTTGCTCATTTTGCAGTCGGCAAAGGAGGGAGAACCATATTGGGAGAGTCCATGGGGTTCTGGAAGGCCTGGATGGCATATCGAGTGCAGTGCCATGAGTGCAGCTTACTTAGGTTTCACTTTCGACATACATGGTGGTGGAATGGATCTTGTTTTCCCCCATCATGAGAATGAGATTGCACAAAGCTGTGCCGTATGTCAAGAAAGTAGTGTGACTTATTGGGTGCACAATGGATTTGTGACCATTGATTCTGAGATGTCAAAGTCTCTTGGAAACTTTTTCACCATCCGAGAGGTACAAAGATGATTAATGATTTTAAAATCTCTACCTCGATTACCCATGGATGGTTTATGCTTCTTACAGCAGCCTGGTCACTTATTTATTGATTTATATAATTCAGGTTATTGAACTTTACCATCCACTGGCTTTGAGGCTTTTTCTTATGGGAACTCATTATAGGTCCCCACTAAGTTACTCAGAGCTGCAGCTCGAAAGTGTGTCAGACCGACTTTTCTATATATATCAGGTCAGTAACTCTTCAACCCATGATTATGACATGAATAAAATTCTATTTTCCTGTTCCAGTTTGTGCCCATCTCATTATTTTCCCAGCTATATGTCATCACTTTTTCTGTATATGTGATGAAGACCTGTAATTTTATGACATATCCTTCACATTTTAGTTTAGTTTCTGTCTGATCATTATAACATAATTGCTCTTATGCCTGTGATTTCGGTTTAACTTTATGTCTTTAAATGTGATAGAGTGAAGGGTTGGTCTTTATCAAAATGGCTAGTCCTTACTTGAAGGAACTCCTCTGCTCAGGATATGGCACCCTATTTTGATGGTTTCCAAAGCGAAAAGAGCAGACTCTTGAATTATCTTGAGAAAATATAGGATTTGAAAATGACTTTATTGGGAAACCCATTGTTTATTCAAATTGCCACTATTGCATTCATGCTGCCGAAACCTACATGTTCTGCAAATTATCTTGCACAAACTATCATTGGGTGTACTTAAAATGGCTTTCGTTTGTAAAAATCATTTACATTTGTTACTTCTTGGGTGCAGACGCTTCACGATTGTGAGAGTATTGTGACCCAGCATAATGCTGCTATTCTGAAGGATATCATATTAGCTGGAACTGCAACTTGTATCAATAAATTTCATGATGAATGTTTAACGTCAATGTTGAATGATCTTCATACTCCTGTTGCTTTGGCTGCAATGTCTGAACCACTGAAAATCATAAACGATCTTTTACATACTCGGAAGGTATTTTTGGGTTTCAGTTGATCCGTGAGCAATTATAATAATGTTTTACATTCGTTTACTCGGTGAACAAACTTGCTGGATGATTGGATCTCAATCCTTGCACTCAAGTTTAAATAAGTTGGTATTGGTGCATGAATACACATCTGCAGTATCTCACTACTGAAAAAAACCGTTTTCTTACATATCTTACTTAACTACGCTTTTGCACCACTTGATGTGCGTTCCATTTGTCAGATTTAAATGGTAGAACCTTTTGGGTTATGCAGCATAATACATATAATTGATCTGTCAAAAGTGGGCGCAATTCTGGACTTTCATTATGATCGGAGTATTTCTTTGTGCAGGGAAAGAAGCAAGAGTTGAGAGTTGAATCACTGGCATCTTTAGGAAGTACGATTAGAAATATTATTACTATTGTGGGGCTATCACCGGATAGCTATTCCGAGGTATGATTGGTTATTTCTCTTTTTATAGCTCAAATGACATTACATCAGATCATTTCCCACTCTTCGAAAAGTTAGAATTTCTTGGTTTCAATAAATATTTGAAAAATTAAATTGATTAAACTGATAAAACCTGCTAATTTGGCTTTCGGATATACACGTGATATAGGCATTGAATCAACTTAGAGATTATACACTGAAACGTGCCAAGTTGTCTGAAGATGAAGTAACACAGAAAATTGGAGAAAGGGATGTTGCAAGAAAAAATAAAGAATATGAAAAATCTGATGCAATTCGAAAGGAATTAGCAGCCGTAGGGATTGCACTCATGGACAGCCCAGATGGCACAACTTGGAGACCGGCTATTCCCCTTGCTTTACTAGAGCTGCAGCTTGCAGCAAGTTGATTTCGGAACGTGGCATCACTTATGATACTAAATTTCCACAAGCAGCTTCGTATGTTCCGGGTTTTAAACAATATTATCTAGTCTGGAGATATAAACATGGAAGAACCTTATTTATCAGGGGGTGTAAAAAATACATTGGTGCAATTTTGCCTAATAAGTTCGTAAACTGCTTTATTTGGACACACGCTTCATCATTTACCATTCAGCAGCATTGTTTGGCTGGGTAAATCGCCATTTTCTGCTGTTAGATGGTACTTTTTTTCTCCCCATCTCCACTGTAATCTGCATTCCCAATTTGCTTAACAATTTGTTTGATTTATCACTGTCTTGTTAGTGTTGGCATTTCCAATTAAAAGGCCAACTTGAGTTGTTGTGCGGTTATCTAGGTTGATCAATACCATTGTGATTCCTACCTGTAGCATTTGTTCTGGAAATAAGTTACTTTTTTTAAGGAAAAAAGAAAGCATTCTAATTTCATTTTAAGTTTCAAATGATTTCTCTACTCACTGAATGTTTTGAACAGTGTGCATATGCGCATATCTCGCCCGTCCCGTTAAAGCTCGTCGATAAAATGTTTCTTCACATCAGTCAGTGCCAAAGAAGTGCAGTGCACAAATTCATAAATCCAAGTTCGTTTTCTATAACTTTATTACACATTATATGTCGGACAGCTACTATAGTATTATATTGAAAGCTACATATAGTAATCAGGTTCGGGACATAAGTGTTATAAGCTCTGTCTGCAGTACGTTTGGTGTCGTGAGAAGATGATATCCCCAGCTGATCAACATACATTTTTTTCATTATCAAGATAAGATCAGTCATTTATGACTTAAAGGTCTGTGCTTCACCATCAAGGTAGGAAGGGTTCAATGTCTTCTGTAACTGTCGACACCTTGAAAAAAAAGTTTAAAATAAAGCTTCATGGATCATTTTTGTGTTTAAGTATGATACTTTTGAAAAAAAAGTTTAAAATAAAGCTTCATGGATCATTTTTGTGTTTAAGTATGATACTTTTTTCAAGATTCAGAGGTGACATTTGTTAAATATAAAGGAATTACCTGGGCCAAGGTTGTGAATGTGATGTGTAACCACTTTTGAAGAGAGCTTGATGCTCCATTCTCAGAATTTTGAAACCATGTTTCTCTTATAATGGTATGCAAATAGCACATCACATTTTGCAAATTAAATATATATAAGTTCCATCACTTCTATTCCACACATAACCAGACAAACTCGAAATCATGCCTCGTTATAACATCACTGTGTATCTATTATGTGACAGAAATGGAGAATGCATATTGCTGACTAGTTGTGGTCTCAGCCAAAATTTTGGCTTTAATCCTCTGCAGTGCAGCTGCTGCTTCTATCATGTCAATCCTTTCGTTCGGCAAAACTGGTAAACATTTCATCGCCAAATGTAAAATAGATGAGACACATTCTTCTGTTGCACTTGTTGCACTAAGATGTTGATCTGTACTTGCTAGCAAATTAGGGACCACGACTTCTGCAACTGCATTTTGTCGTAATGCTTCACATACCCACTCTTTTAAGCTTATTTCTTCATTGAAAATATCATCAGTCGGTTTCTTCCTCGTAAACATTTCCAACAGAAGTATGCCAAAGCTATAAACATCTGCACTTGTTGAAACTTTGCCTTCCGATCCATACTCTAGTTGTATCACAAGCACGGATTAGTGTTTTTTTTGGAATAAATAGATGACGTCATGAATGATTTTTAATGTTGGAAGGTTGTTATGATGTTTTATTAATTAAAATAATTATGAAAAAAAAACGGCTTCTGATTAACCCACAATGTAAAATTTAACTGAAAAATGAAAAAAGAAAAAAAGAGCAAAAAAAGTTTTAGAAAAGATCAGGAAATCACCTGGTGCTGCATAACCTATGGTCGCCAAGGTTTTGGTATGAACCATAGTCTCACCATCATCGAAGAGTTTGGCTATCCCAAAATCAGCAAGGTGAGCTACCATATCCTCATCGAGCAAAACGTTACTTGGCTTTATATCACAATGAACGACAGGGAATGTATGGCCATGATGGAGATATTCCAAGGCTGATGCAACATCTATTGCTATTTGCAGCCTCTGCATCAAATCCAACCAACAATTCTCCGAATACAACCATTTCTCGAGGCTGCCATTTGGCATGTACCCGAGAACCAAAGCTTTGAATTCCGTGTTGCTACAACAACCAATTATTTGGACCAAGTTTCTGTGGCGAATGCTGCTAAGTATTTCACATTCGGTATCAAAACTGCGAATGGCTCTTTCTAACTGCGAGTTGAAGACTTTCACCGCAACATTTAGCCCATCAGAAAGGACTCCTTTGTAAACCGAACCAAAGCTTCCATTTCCAAGCATGGTTGTTTCGCTAAAACCATCTGTTCCCCTTTCGAGTTCTCTATATGAAATTCTTCTCCAAATAATAGCACCCAGTGAAACATCAGTAGAAGAAGAAGGTCCTCCCTTTTGTTTTTGTCTTCTCACCAACACAACTAGCACGATGATTGTTATTATGATAGCTAGAAAGAATGGAGGCAAAGTATACTTCAATAACCTCTCAACTTTCTTTCGTCTTGATTTTCTGATATTATTATTCTCAATGCAGGGAGGCACTTGAAATCTTTGATCTCCACAAAGAGCAGAGTTGTGAAGAAAAGATCGAGCACTGAAGTTAACAAAAGGGCCACCTGTGGGAATCATTCCCTCCAGCTCATTGTAAGACACGTTAAAGTATTCAAGTGTTTCGAGGCCTCGTAAAGACTCTGGTATCAGTCCTGAAAGGTTATTATTAGATAGATCCAACACGCTCAAGGCTCTGATGTTACCCAGTGATGGAGGAATGGATCTTTCAAATCTGTTGTCCGACAAATCTAAGATCGTTAGTGATTGACAACCATCAATTAATCCTGGAATTTCCCCTGAGAATCGATTATGTGACAAGTCTAATACATTGAGTTGCTTCAAACTTGAAATCTCGTAAGAAACTTGACCACTCAAATGGTTTGAGGACAAATTGAGAAACAAGAGGTCCCGTAAGTTCCAGAAATCGAGAGGTATGCTGGAATTTAGCTGGTTTGAACCTAAGTAGATTTGTCTTAGCGATCTGAGGTCTCCCAAGCATTCAGGTATGGGACCCGTGAGATTATTTTCGTATAGGTACAAGTCGCCTATATTACTCAGTCTGCAAATGTCTCGAGGGATTAACCCACTCAGTTGATTACCATGAAGATCCAATGCTTGAAGTTGATTTAAGTTCCCCACTGTTGGTGGGATTATTCCTGTGATTGCATTTCCTGATAAATCTATTAATCGCAAACCAGTCAAGTTTCCGATTGTAGAAGGAATAACTCCGTTAATGTTGCAGTCATCTGCCCAGAAATTTGTGAGAGATTTGGATAAATTTCCAATGGAAACAGGAAGGGTGCCGTTAAGTGGGTTATCGTAAATTGCTAATTGCTCCAAAAACCGGCAGTTAGCTAATGAAGAGATAAATTCAAGTTCATGATTCGGAGATTCAGCTCCTCTCAGAGAATTACCCCAAAAGATAAGCATACGTAAGAGCCTCAAGCTGCCGAAGTTGGGTATGGAGCCAGTGAATGAGTTACCTTGCAAATGCAACTCTTGCAGATTAGAAGCATTGGTGATACAAATGGGAATCTCCCCAGTGAGTTCATTTCTCGACAAGTACAAACTTTCGAGGTTCGAAAGGGAGAGCTCGGGAGAGAGTGCAAGAGTCCCGGAGAAACGATTAAACGAAAGGTACAACTCCTTCAAAGTTGATATGTTGAAGATCGATGGAGGGATCGAACCCGACAGTTGATTTATTTGCACGCTTAAGTACTCGAGGAACGGCAAATTCTTTAGCTCTTCTGGTAAACTACCTGTCAAATTGTTGTTATCAAGGATTATTTGCTTCAAAGAAGTGCAGTTTCCAATTTGCTTTGGTATAGGACCTGTAAAATAATTTCAAAAAAAAAAAAGAATAATAATAATAATTAATAAAATAGTAGAAATAATCATAAACCAGATTATTAAACATATTAACAAATTAACAAAAAAGGATAATGGAATGTTAATTTCCTGTGAGAGAAGCATTGCGGATGTCTAATATCTCTAGCCGTGAAAGATTTGCCACTTCTGGTGGAATTCCTCCTGAAATTTTAATTAGAAAATAACATATATGGTTACATAACTAGCCAATAAATAACTATTTATATTCTTTTGTAATTCTTTTAAAGAAGAAAATTTTTAAATTTTAATATTATGCTGACCATGCCTTGTATCATGGAATTATTAATCAAGTATTCGTAAAAAATAAAATTGTAAAATTAAATGTAAAAAATGTTTTGATCTATATTTTATAAATTGGGACCAAGTTTGGAAATTTTAGTATAAACAAATAGCCATCAGTCTAAACATTTTGTCAATTATTGGCTATCAAAAAATAATTAAAATATTCATTGCATATTATTTAACAAATTATATAACATTAATATGAGTAGATTAATTAATAACTTACCATCAATAGTAATTAAAAGAAAATCATAAGAAGTTTAAATTTTCGAAATAATATATGTACAATAAATGATGAACAATAAATATTAAATTGGTTTATCTCGTATCTATTTATATCAAAATTCACTCATGTAAAACCTTACTTCTCAACTTATTATACAGTAATCCATTGAATAAAAATACTATAACACGTATCTTTATCTAATTGCAACAAATTATGTTTATTAAAAAATAAAAATCGAATTGCATAGAAATCGGGCCTAATTTCAAATTGAAAGGTAAAATTTAAAAATCTCATATCATTTGGCTACTACTTTCTTTAGTTCGGATTTTTTTTTAAAACATAAAACAGAGTCCGATAATATTAATTAGAAATTCAAAATGAAATCGGATTGGAACATCCTAAAAATTTGAGTTTTGTTTAGTCCTATAGAATACAAATTTGAAATTGATTGGATACACGTACACAATTTTTTTCTTCATTAAATTAACGAATTTATAAATTTAAAATAATAAGACTATAGACTACCAAGAAAGAAGTTTTCCAATCTCCGTTATATTTGGCTATTCACTCTTCACAAAACCAGTATAAATTATATCATATATATCCTGCCAAATAATTTAATTTATTTATAAATCATATCATATACATAGGTGTCAAGTGTATTTTTTTCAATACGGTTTACACAGATGTATGTTGTTTTCTGTTTAATAATATATAAGTTACATTTTGTTCTATTGTGCATTTTACGTTCTTTCAATCATCTAAATATAAATGCTTACATTAATAAAATTAGCTCGTGCACCGCATGGGTACCGCACTCTTTTGAAGAATAGTATTCAATATTTTTTTTTTTTTGAAAGGCATAAATATAAAGACCGACATTCTTAAAATTTTTATTACCTTTTGAATTGAGACTTTATAAATATAGAGACTGAGATTTTAATGTTCTTCGTTGTTTCTATAAAAAAAATAAAAATAAAAAAAGCACACTTAATAGATCTTAGCTGGAATTTTAAATAATAAAATGAATTAAATCCCAAAATTTAATGCAACATTTAATGTTGTATGATTTTTTGAAGATAAAAATAAAAAAGTAATAAAACTTACTTATTATAGGTTAACTTAAATTCTCTCCTATTTTTTGCTACTATTTTTGTTAAATGGTAATTCTTATTATATATATGGAGAATGCTACTATCCCGTTTCGGGATGGTTCCGTTGTAATTTTTTAAGTGTAGATTATATACACATTACTAGATTACATGTATATTTGCGGCTACAAAAGACAACGAAGGATGGTAGCATTCCACGTTAGTTATATACCTTCTAATTTGTTAGACCCCACATCTAAAACCCTCATGTCTTGCAAGCCGAACAACTCTTGGGGTATGCCGCCTGTAAAAGTACTCACAAATCAGTTAATACAATCGACCAAATATTAAAGCAAGACAATCAGTTTGTATTTTGGGCACATGAAAGTTGAATAATGAATATTACTCATCTGCTAAACAAGGACACACACACACACACACACACACACACACACACACACACACACACACAAACATAAATATGTAGAGATTAGTTTACCTGTCAAGTGGTTATCATACATGGTTATTTGCTTCAACGAATTGCACTCTCCAATTTTCTTTGGTATTAGACCTGTAATCAATTTCAACATCAACATATGTTTGTTTCCTTACCATCAACATGTATATATATATGTGTGTGTTGTGTACCTTGAAACTTGTTAGAGCCCAGATACAAGATCTCGAGCATCCTCAAGCTTGCAATTTCACTAGGAATTTCACCATCAAAACGGTTACGCGTTAGCCACAAGATCTGAAGCTCTCTGCACTTGCCTATGTTCGTCGGAATCGGACCCTCCATTTGATTTCCTCTGAGCGCAAGCATCTTAAGGTTCGGGAGATTTTCGCACATATCACTCGGGAGCCTACCCGACAATTGGTTTGACTTTATATCGATTGCTATAATAGAGGACAAGTTGAAGATCCCGTATGGAATAGAGCCCGTCAAACGGTTGTGGCTCATATCTAATATTTGGAGGGACGAACAATTTCCAATCTCGTCCGGGATTCTGCCCGTGAACGTGTTGTTATTCAGACGCATGATCTCGAGCCGAGTTAATGCTCCGAACGAGCTCGGTATTTGTCCTGAAAACGAGTTGAATCCAATATCTATAGACCTCAGGCGGCGCAGACGAGACAGCTCGTCGGGTATTTGTCCGGTGAAATTATTGGAACTAATGTCTAAGTACCTTAAAAACGTCAAGTTTCCGAGATGTGGGGAGAGAGTTCCTTGGAGGGCAAAACCGGAAATGTTGAGGCCCGTGACCCGGTTATTGTGTTTGGTGCTGCAAGAGACACCAATCCATTGACAAACGGAAGAGGAAGAAGTGTCGATAGACCAGTTTGTTGTTAAGAGACGGTAAGGGTCGGAAGTGATGGAAGATTTGAATCGGAAAAGGGCGTTTTGGTCGGTTGTGGAGTTGAGGAGTGGAGTTGCGCGGGCTAAGGAAGTGGTGCCGAGTATTATTAGCAGAGCTGAGAAGATGATGAAGAAAGCAATATTCTGATTCTGATTCTCCATCTTTCATTTGTTGAATCTTTCTCCTCTTGTTGAGGGGTGTGTGAATGATAAAAGTTTGCATTTTGTAAGTAAATTGCTAGGACAAAAGCTTTGACCGGGCATCATTAAAAACTCGGCCCATTTTAGAAAGGGTCCATTCCATAGACTTTTGTAGTGTAGAACCAATTACAAGACCCGGACGACTTTGAAATCAATTCTTGTTGGCATTAGTCAATCAGCCGGTCCACGGTATATTTTTATTATCGTATCATTTTTGGTGGTGATGATTCTGAGTTATGGGTCAAGTGCAGTATAGGGATTCTGCAGGGGCTTGAGTGAGCTCGTTTCCCGGTTGCCGTCGAGCATATGGAAAACGACGTGCAACGATGGTTTTTTTGATTTGTATCTTTTACTGTTTTACAAGAGCAGAGCACACAGATTTAATTACAGTAAACACTTGCACTACTCTATTTACATTGCATTGCTACTGCATTGAAGTCTTAATTTTTCTAGTGTTGGAAGAATGAATGATAATTTGTGGTCCCTCCTCTGCTCTGCATGCAAAAGTCTTGTTCTATAGGCAAATATGAAAGCGAAGAGTTGAAAGCTATGCTGAATAAGTTGGTTGCAAGTATGAAAGCAACGGGAATCGTGGTTTGGTTATGACGACATCAATTTTTATTTTTATTATTTAAATTTTATAGTGATAATATATATAGCATGCCTCTTGGCGTTTACGGCTTTTCTTTTCCCACTTGCAATTTTTTTTTTTATTTATCTTTTTTTTTTTTCTTACGAAGTTGATGAAGATTGGATGATTTCACTTTTTCTCATTTATATGTTTTTATTTTATTTTTTTATATTATTTTTGGAAATTCAAGTTGTTAATTGTTGTTTTATGAATGCACTCATTTTTATTTTCTTTTCCTTTTGGTTAATTTGATGTGCCTCACCGAAATTTCCAGTTGAATTGCCTTATCTCGAACGTTTCGTACCACAAATCGCATTAATCTGTCAAACAACGTGTGGGAATTAACCTGCCAAACAACGTGTGGGTGAACTCCTACGTGGACACTCTTAAGCTCAAGTTAACAAATAAAATGTATCCTCAAAGTTTTATAATTGAGATAACTTATGTAGAGCGTAAGTTTAAAAAGTAAACCTGAATAAGATATTTAATTACTTATTTTCCAAGACAAGAGTTTCTCTAATAACTAAAGAATCCAACCTTCCAGATCAAGGAGTAAATATACTCAAATTTACTTGGATATTTCTTTAGGAATGACCCTGTAGACATCAAAATTTTAATATTTCATTAATTAATGTCTTTATTTTACTACTTTTATATCATATCAACTTCAATCATTACGTTTTATCTCATATCCGTTCACAAGCTCAAATTAAGACATTATTCCACTCAATTTGTTTTTTCCAATCTTAATTCGCTTTAGTCAATCATTCAAAATTAACCCAAAAAATCTAAAATTTCTTAAGATTTGAGTTACATTTTCTAGATTTTTAGAATTCGAGATATTTAAAAAATTTGTTGTATAGTAAAATCTTTCAATTGAGATTTCTAAAGACTTTTAAAAAATTATTAAGACTTCAGAAATCTTGCTGCATTTGAGATTCCAAATTAAATACAACAGGATTTCTAAAGTCTTAATAAGTTTTTAAAGTCTTTGAGCTATCTATTTGGAATTTTAAAAAGTCTTACAAAATCATGAAATATTTAACTTATTTGAGACTAGGATTTGTTAAGACATTTTTTAGATTTGCTAGATTTCGAAAGAAAAAAAAAACATATATGAAATTTCACTCCAATTCCCACCTATAGACTTAAGATTTCACATAATTCCTCAAAATTCAAAAATATTAAATCTCAAATCTCAAAAAGTCTGTTTGATATAGGATATTAGGGATGAGCTTGGGTCGGTACAGTTCGCAGATTGATAAATCCCCAGAACCGTACCAAACTTCGGAGATCCGAGAATTCGATCTCCGTCACCGTACCAAAAAGTCGGTTCGGTTCAAAAAGTTTTATTTTTTGGTTCGGTTCGGTATTCGGGATTATTGGAACGGTTCGGTTCGGTATGGTTTGGTTCGGATCTTCGGAGATTTTTTATGACTACCTAGTTATATTTTATTTTTTATATGCTTTAAAAAACAACATTCATCAATAATTCATCATATTGAAGATTTTATTTTGAAATCAATTCTAGAAGTAACTCTAAATTTTAGTTATATAATTTTTATATGCTTTAATAAAACCAACATTAATCAGTATTTCCCCACATTAAAGATTTTATTTTAAAATCAACTTTATAAGTAACTCTAAATTTTAGTTATATCTAAATTTGTGCAACTAATATTGAAAATTTAAAATTCAAATAAAATATAATATTTTTTTCTAAAAAATATTATTTAAATTTTCTGTATTTTTTAAAAATTATTTTATAATAGAAAAATTCAATTGTAGATCAAGTATAACTAAACATGAAATTTAAGTGAAGGTTAATATTTATTACTATATTATATAGAATTAAAGTTGACATCAAATATATTAATAATACATCTAATGTTATAATTCGTTCTTCGGTTTGGTACAATACGGGACGGTTCGGTTCTCAGTACGGATATTTGTGAAATCTCCAGAACTGTACCAATTATTTTTTCGGTTCGGTTCAGTTCGAAGAAAGTCAAACGGTCAACGGTTATTTTACGGTTCGGAGTGATTTCAGTTCGGTTTTTAGAACGGTTCAAAATTCTCCGAGTTTTATGCTCAGCCTTATAGGATATAGTACCGGCTCAAACCTCCCAATGAAACCAAGAAACCATACTGGATTAATGAAGCAGCTCGACTCTCGTCGACCTGAAAGTGATAGACAAACCAACAATGGTCTACTGAGAAGAGAGCGCAACTAGTAGATAAGCCCACAGTCGACTCGGCCTCAGAAGATCAGGAGGTCGAGTCGACCACGTTCTACTTAACTGATAGGTGAAATGGAGAGGACCACGTTCTACCAAAACTGACGTTCTATCTGATGATGTGGACTTGATTTCATAGGGGGATAACAAAGGCATTTAATCAGAAAACCACGAGGATTGGACCACGTGCCTTGATAAGATTTGATCATCTGTACCCCTTAAACCTAACAGTATGAGGCGCTGCAAGTCGTACAGATGGGTAGCAGGGGCAGTCGGGTCAACTCTATGGGAAGACTTGGGGAACAAGACACCACCCTCCTATATAAAAGGGTGTGGTAGGTTAGTTTGGAGATTACATTCTCTATACACTCACTTTACATACGAGATTACTGTCCATTATCCTCATTCTCATGCTTACTTAAATATCGGAGGTTCTGTGCCAGAACCCCCCCCCCCCTCTCCAGCGACGAGTTCTTGTAGGTTAGAGGCCATTCGAGGTAGAATAAGACATAACTCATTGTAGCAGTTTGAGTAGAGACCGAGTGGAGCCAATTTCACTATTACTCTAAATGTCACTCTAAATCTCAAATGAATACACTCCCTTTAAGTCTAAAAGTGAGATTTGTGGTAAGATTTTGGGATCAGGGTCATTGGCCTGGAGTGTGTTCGGGGTTTTAGGTTTCGACATCAGTTAGGCATGTTTGGCAGTTTTTGGAGCAGCTACTCGGGCTGCGGTCCGGTCGTGGTTCCACCGTCGAGTTATTATTGGTGTGGTTTGCCTGTTGTGGGAAGGGCCTTAGTTTATATTAGTATTAGTTGTTTTTGTCTGTGTGTTGTGTGTTTAGGCTTTGTGTTTTGGGTTTTGTGTTTTCTGCCGCTTGGGAGCGTTCGTGTACTGGGGGGAAGCAAGTATTTTAAATCTTTTTGGGCTAGAATTACTTTTGCAAAAAAAAAAAAAAAAAAAAGAATTGCATATTTATATACAATATATGATAAAAATTTTTTTTACCTGTTTTATTGCATTCCAACGAACTTTTAGTTCGCTTTATTTCTCGTCTACAACTTCTTTATCCTCCATAAAATTAAGAAAAGTTAAACCAAAATAATTAAATTTATTATTTTGTTTTGTGATGAAGTTAAATATTTTTTAAATAAAAGACATCAAATCCAATTCTTGAAGATTTAAAAGGCCGCTCAGAATTCTCATTAAAAATTACTCGATTACTTTCAACATTATTTGTCGCCGTTGATAAAGCCCCAGACGATGAAAAATCATCATTTTTTGTCTTAAAAACGAGAGAATATTTGTTTTTTTTTTCTTAATTTAAAATTGGAATACCTGATGAAAAGAGATACTAAGACCAAACCACAAAATCATCATGATATATTGTAGAAAAAAAAAAAATTAAGAAAAATAACTTGTTGTGAATACCTACAACCCACAAATTATAAAAACTGAAGTAATTTATTAAGCATGATTAATTCACTAAACATGATAATTTACTAAAAATTATAAAAACTAAAGAAACAAATATGAGTAAACCAAGAAACTTCAAGTATTTTTTTTTTGTCTCCAATTACTTTGTTGAAAAGAAAGATGAATATAATTGGATGATTAGTTCCTAAACAATGAACATAATTAAATGATGTTAAATTAATTGAGGAATTTGCACCACATACTGTCAAATATATTTTATATTACATGTTTACACTTAATTAATATTTATTTGCAAATATACAAGATTTATCCAACATAATTGCATATATACTGGAATTCAGATTTACTTACCCTTTAATTAGGGAAGGGGACAGATTACACGAGACTTTAACTCTCCTTCTATTCACTCACATCCCTCTCTATTCTTTTCTTTTCTTTTCTTTTTTTTTTCTTCTTCTTCTTTTTATTCGACCAATTTTGTTCTGGCTTTGCGGTACATTTTGAAATCCGTACTCAATTTTGTTAGGGTTTTTGGTTAGGGAGATGGAACCAGCGTTCACTTTTGAATCGGAGGGCCTTCGATTTTGAATCGTTCGTTTGTAGAGAGATTTTTGCAGTGTTCGATAGCCCATATTTTTGGATCGAGGTGACAATCTATTTCCATTCGGCGAAACACGCCGGCGCGGGCCTTCTTCTTCAAGGATTTTCGGCGTCTGAGGTCGGTGGGGCAGTGGAGTTTCTCGATCGGAACCCTAATTCAGCCTTCGGCCAGTACTTGAAATTAGTCCACCCGATTGAGTTATTGCTTAGGTGCAGCCGGGCATCAAAACGGTGTCTTACGGAGGTTTTATGGGTAACGCATTTGGAAAGTACGTCAGGATATTGATTCAGCTGTGTGTATTGATCAACAATGTTGGTGTTCTTGTGGTGCACATGATATAATTGGTACCCTTTCGAGTTGATTGATGTTTTTTGTTTTAAATGTATCAATGTGAATAATTTTCTGTCAAATATGTATCTCTATGTCTGTATATTTGAGTTAATCATGGGGTATTGATTAACTTATGGAAATTTTTGTCGGTTGTTACAAAGGACAGTTGTGATTTGTATCAAAGAACAATATATGTCCACACCAATATATATTGCATGTAGGCAGTATATGTTGTGTATATATGAAGTAACTGTAGCTCAACTGTGTCATACAATTGTATTCTTATATATTCAGTATATTTTCAGTATATATTGTATTTTCAACTATTTCTTAGTTGTTGTATATGTCAAGTATAAATGATGATATATACTTGGCATTTTCGTAACGTGTATCATCATATATACTTGACATATACTTTCAAATTTGGATTTATGTATTCAGATTGGGATTGCATATATTCGGTATATTTTCAATATATGTTGTATTTTCAACTATTTCTTAGTTGTTGTATATGTCAAGTATATATGATGATACACAAATCTCAATTTGAAAGTATATGTTAAGTATATATGATGATACACGTTATAAAAATGTCAAGTATATATCATGTTATAATGCTTGTACATTAAACACATTTCACAATTTATCTCTAAATATCATACGTCAAGTAACTGTAGCTCAACTGTGTCATACAACTATTTTTGTATATATTCAGTATATTTTCAGTATATGTTGTCTTTTCAATTATTTCTTTAGCTATTGTACATGCAAAATCCATAAAGTTCATCCCCTCTAATAATTCTTTTATACAATTATCTATGTCCCTATACATTCATGTATATAAATCAGTTTCAGATGACATATGTACATAATCTGTGATTTAATTTACTTTTTTTTTTTAATTCAAATATGATAAATGCTATTTTTTAGAAATAAATCTTTAACATGATTTCTATCTATCTAACTTCATTAATATTCTTTTATATATGGGAAGATTCCCGTAACTGAAAATGGAGAGTCTTTTCTCTCTCCTCCTTATCTACAATCTAGTATTTATATAATTTTTTTATTGCCAATTAGGCATAACTGCAAATAAGTTCTGGAATTAGTAATTTTACAATTATTTAGCCATCACTATAGTATATATGTAAATGAGCCAAATTAATTTTAACAATCTCACCACTCTTGCACTCCATAATGAAGTTGGGCGGACAGGGGCCTACGGTTTTGCCGAAAATTGCTGGAATAGTAAATGGGGCTATGATGTATATTATACTGGGGGTAGGCTATTTTTGAATTTATTGAATTTGGGCCGAGCTAAAGTATAAAAACCCAAAATATGGCATGTAGGGTGTATAAACCCACTTGGGATGTAGCCCAGTAGTCTTGGCAATAAATCCGCCACTGTTCGTGCAGTAAATCCATTAAGGGAGCTTTTCAGTTTTTCTTTTGTTTGTGGGAGCGTTGTCTAATTTTTTCTAGTTTATATTTTAGGCGATCTTCAGATATATTCTCTCATTTTTTTTATTTTTTTTTTTTGTACAAAGGAAGGAGGCAAAAGCCTAAAACCGCTAGACAGTTATACACCGCAGGTACGCAATGCCAACAAAGTCATGCTGTAGCCACGGTTTAATTGCGGACGGTGGATCTGGGAGCCGTTGATAACCGCTCGGATATCGGTGAGCTAGAGTCGCCAAACAGTCGGCCGCAAAATTGACTTCCCTATAACAATGAGTCACACTTACCACCCAATCTCGACCAATGAGCTCCCTTATTGCTCGAACCAGGCTGCCATGGATGCCTAGGTTGTCCATCGAACTCCCCGTCGCCATAGACACCACACTCATACTATCAACTTCCACGAGGACCTTACGATAGCCCAACTCCCAAGCTAACAATAAACCGTGAAAAAGGCCTCATAACTCCACTCCGGTGATGCAGCAATACCCAATATTCATCACAAACCCTCCAAGTAGGGGTGAGCGTGGGTCGATACGGTTCGGAGATTGATAAATCTCCGGAACCGTACCAAAGTTCGGAGATCCCAAAAATTGATCTCCAGAACCGTACTAAAAAGTCGGTTCGGTTCGGTTCGGTTGAGAGATTTTTATTTTTCGGTTCGGTTCGGTTCGGCATTCGGGGATATTGGGACGGTTCGGTTCGGTATGGTTTGGTTCGGATCTTCAGAGATTTTTTATTTTTTTAGATTATTTTTGAATGACTACCTAGTTATATTTTAATTTTTATATGCTTTGAAAAACAACATTCATCAATAATTCATCATATTGAAGATTTTATTTTGAAACCAATCTTAGAAGTAACTCTAAATTTTAGTTATTTAAAATTTTATATGCTTTAATAAAACCAACATTCATCAATACTTCCTCATATTAAAAAACTTATTCTGAAATCAACTTTATAAGTAACTCTAAGTTTTAGTTAAGACTAAATTTGTGCAACTAATATTCAAAATTTAAAATTCAAAAAAAATATAATATTTTTTCTAAAAAAAAAATCTTTAACCTTTCATATTATTTTAGATAATTATATTATAATAGGAAAATTAAATTGTAAATCAAGTATTACTAAGCATGAAAGTTAAGTGAATGTTAATAGTTATTGGTACTATATTATATAGGATTAAAGGTGACATAAAATATACTAATAACACATCTAATGTTATAATTCGGTTCTTCGGTTCGGTACGGTACGGGACGGTTCTCGGTACGGATATTTGTGAAATCTCCAAAACCGTACCAATTATTTTTTTGGTTCGGTTCGGTTCGGAGAAAGTCAAACGGTCAACGGTTATTTTTCGGTTCGAAGTGATTTCGGTTCGGTTTTCGGAACGGTTCGGAATTCTCCGAGTCCCATGCTCAGCCCTACCTCCAAGCCAACGTCCATCGGCATCGCGAGCCAATCCTCCAGCAGACGCCATCCCACTCGAAGTCAAAAGTGAGCCATCCGTGTTGATTTTGATAGTTCCCATTGCAGGAGCAGTCCATCGTATGAGGTGGACTCCCCGACCCGCGCCGAAGCCGCCAAGATGGTGCTCAATAGATCTTGTGAGTTGGATCCCATGAACAAAGGACAGAACATCCCGAATTTTATTGGATACGATGAACTCCATGTCTGATAAAATCTTGTCATTTCTTCCTTTCCATATCTGCCAAACCGTGACACCAAAAATCGTCTCCCACGCAACGACGCTAATGGAGAGCCCATTTTGTAGGTTCTGAACTATCCAATCTCGTAATGGCATCGAGAAAAACGCAGAGTGGTTCTTAGTAGGGATCAAGGTCATCCAAATTTGCTTGGCGCCCACACAGTCACGAAGGCAATGTAACGTTGATTCCGGAAATTGCTCACATAAGGGACATAAGGTTGAACGTGTAATGTGCCGTCGGTGTCTTTCCACGTTCGTTAACAGCTTCTCTTGGGCAGCAAGCCAGAGAAATTGCCGAACCCTCTGCGGTCCAGTCCATTTCCAGATTGCTCTCCATCCGGCCCGATCTCTTGTCGGAGAGTAAGGGAGCAGGGACGCGTAAGCAGATTTGGTAGTGAAGAGTCCATTCTCCGAGAAACCCCAATACATCGTGTCAGGCCCGGCCATCCCCGACGGCGGCAAAGTAGCAGCGAGACGAAGCAAAGAGCTGGCCGACACGAGGTGGCCAAAGAGATTCCATTTCCAGCGACCCGCTTCATCGACATAATCACACACCTTCCACTCGAGTTGGTGTTCGGGAATCGGGCCTAGCGCGTCACAAAGTAGCAGGCGCGGGCTGTGGGTCCAAATGTCTCGCCAAAACCGAGCTGTTGTGCCATCTCCGATCGACCACCGAACCCCACGCACCACAAGCGGCCATACATTGCTGACGGCACGGAGAATAGCCGATCCTTTGGGAAATTCAAAGTTCGCGTCCATGAAGGCTGGGGTCAACCTATATTTTTCTACAAGTAGCCGAACCTACAAAGCCTGGGGTTTGGTCAAAATGGCCCAACCCAACTTCATTAGTAATGCCGTGTTCATCTCCCGTTGTCTTTGAGTCCAAGACCACCGAAGTCTTTAGGTTGGCAAAGTGTGTCCCAAGAGACGAGATGGACCTTCCTGCTTGAGTTAGTGTCCTCTCATTTTTATTCGACTTTCTAGCTTACTCATTTAGCTGGTGATTGTTTTCTAATTTGTAGTTTGTTTACTTATAAAATCTATTGTCTGATTAAATATAAATGAATAACTTTATTTTATAATTGTGCTATTGAGATTTATACACAAATTGCACCATTTTTTTTGGATCCCCCCATTTTAGACGGACTATATGAAACATCCGCACCGAAAATCGAACACACAAGGCGTCTAAACATAGAGAAGAAAAAAACAGTAACTCGGGTAGAAGCATATATATATATCGATAAGGTCAATATGAGAGACAATAAACTCGAATGTCGCAGATTTTAGCATACTAAGACTTGTCATGGGCACAATGCCAACATTATCCTCCCCAATCCTATTCATACCCTTGTCAAACACAGAAATTTGAAAGAAAGA
>CACSLK010024123.1:821721-835009 GCA_902706635.1 Striga hermonthica
AAAAAAAAAAAAAATCAATTGAAGGCACAGGTCAACAACAGATTCACTTCTTGGCTGCTTGAATTTAGCAAAAGATAGAAGAGAAGTTCGGCTTTAATGATTGGTGACTTAAGTAGATTACGAGCATTTTGCAAAAAATTCATATTAGGACACAGGTCGAAAGAATCGCACACAAATCAATCCTTGATATTGCAGCTGAAGCATTTAAGAAACTGTCTGATAGTAAATTGTCTGAATTTCTGCATAAATTTTAATTATATTTATACAAAAATAAATCTGGCAACTGTACAAACAACTATCCCCAAAACGAAGCACTAAAACATGACTTAGTATAGGATTTTGCCTATAAACAATCTGAACAATCAACAATACCAGACAGAATTTCTCATTATTGTCCAGAAATGGATGAAAAGGGAAAAGAGATGTAGCTTCCTCCCGCATTGACTCCGACTTGAGAACTACATATCTCAGTCCTAATTGTACTAACCCAGAACAAGATCTAATCGCTATGTCTATGAAACTCACAAAGGTAAACAAAAAGTATGGAAACAACAGCTTGAAATGACACAATAAACCTGTATCTTGCATACATCCTCAGCACCATAAATTCATAAGTTAACTTCTCTTTATTCTACCAACCACGAGAACTCAGTATCGATGGGAAACACAAACAAGAATACAGCACGAATCTCAAAGTTCATCAATTTAACAAAATCAAGGGATGCCACACCATCTAATGATATAACATTTGTTTTCTAAACATCAACAACCAGCTGCAAACAATCAAGAAAAAAGGGCTAAACGGTGACGAAAAGAGCAGAAAAAGTAGCAACACGGCAAAGGAAAATAATCAAACACCAGCAAGCGAATACCTGCAAGAAAGCTAATAATTGCATATAGCTAATACAATATCAAAATAAACTGAACTAGGACCAGCAATGGCTAAATTGCTGAAAACAGAACAAACGAAAAACTGTGAAGTCCATTCGCAATCCCAATTAAAACCAAAAACCCAAAATTCGGAAGTTCATGAGCAAACTACAAAGACAACAGAGAAGTAGAAGCTAATTACACCACAAACGAAATAAAAATAATAATAATCAAAACGAAAAATAAAAAGCAGCTACAGTTAACGAAAACCCAAATCAAGCGAAGATAAGTAATCTTGAATTGCTTGCCACATACAGTTAGCAAAGATGACAAAGAGCATCATACCGTGAGGAGAAAATGAACAAGGGACTTTGCCAGGGCAGTTGAGGTTTCAAGCAGAAGAGCCTCAAACGCCGAGCTCAGAAGCCTCTGCCCCGCCGCAAATTCAGCACTCGAAGCTTCCATCTTCAGTATCCCAAGCTCCAACACCAGTCACAGAAAGCAACGCTGTACGGATGGAAAAAACGAGCTGGTTGCTAGGAGATAAATTCCGATAGAAACCCTAATGCAATTTATTTATCACAATTTGGGGATTTATTTTCTAATCATCCACATAGGGTTTGAGATGCCACGAAAAATGTGGAAGCATTCTGTGAAGTCTGTTGGGCCCAAAATCCAAAATCTTAGTCCAAAACAAATGTGGGCTTGAAGCAAGTAACATATTTGATAGTAACAAATTAATTGTGTATATACCTAATAGACATAAATTAATTACATTAATGTTTCCAAATTAGTTACAGATCTCCATTCCATATTTGATAGTAACAAATCAATAAAGACCCAAGATTCACGCAACCCCATCCAAAAAAAATCCCTCAGAAAGTTTTCAAAAATTTGTCACCTTCTTGGCAAGGTAGACCCGCCAGTTTTTCGGTGACGAGAAGGACGTGCGTGCTGGCAATCCACGAGCACTAGAGACCTCGATTCGAGTGCTTGTTGCTTCCATCGGGATTCTTCGAGCTTGCCGTGAAATTCAGCTGCCCACCGAAGACATCACCGACCAATGGATCGTCAATGGATCGATGATCGGAGGGCGCGGACCTCGTCAGATTGGATTTTCCATGGGCACTGAGCCCGAAATATCGGGCCAGCAAGTCCAAATCATCCATCAGGCAGGACCAATCGACGGCTCAATCTGCACACCCAGACCAATTGGAGCAAAATGCAACTTCCAGAAGGGCGATTGGGTGAATCCAAAAATCGATCAGAAAATTGGGTGCCAGAATATGGGGAGATGTTGGGCGGTGCTAGTGCCGAGACATGGAGATTTGAAATGCAGGGACTGTAATTTTGATTTAGGGTTTATAGTTTTCTCTCTCTAGACAAGGTGGAACGTCCATGTCCATGTTCTCCGTCGTCCTTTACTTTTCATTTTACCTTTTCCAAATTAATAAAGCAATTAAATACGTGATCTCGAGTGTATATCTTAGGTATATTTTATGTATATATGGGTTCTAAAATCGATTTTGAGAAAAGATTGAAACTCGAGTGTATATTTAAAGTATATTTTATGTATATGTGTGTCTCGATCTATCGCTGGCTTGTATTACTACAATCTCGAGTGTATATTTTATGTATATTTTATGGATATGTGTATTGTACAACTTTGGTATATACTGTATATACCCGTAACATATACCCGCAACATGTACTGATGGTAACATATAAATCATGCAACATGTAAATTTTCGTATTTGATGGTAACATATAGATCATGTACAAAATTTTCATAACCGAAAACATATGAATGAAAAAATAATGTGTATACCCACTACATATAGTATATGTTAGTATATATATTCAGTATATGTTGTAATGAAAAAACATGTCTTTCATAAAAAAATAAACCATACATATATATACAATAAATCCATTAAAAAAACACATAAAAAGTATATATATAGTTTATAAACACATTATAACAAGTTATTATATTCAGTAAAATGTTATATCTAATATACTCTAATATACCAAAACCACAAAAAACAACAAATTGTATCATATATCGAAAATATACTAAATATATACCATACATATACAAAAAAGATAACTTTCACGTTAATATCATATATCGAAAATATACTGAATATATACTATAGATATACAAAAAAGATAACTTTCACGTTTTATTAATGGTATATCTTTCACGTTTTTATTAACAGTATATTTTTAGTTTATTTCTAGTTTATTAACAGTATATTTCTAGTTTATTAACAACATATAGATAATTTTTATTTTATTAACAGTATATTTCTAGTTTATTAACTAGTGTAGTATGTGCATCTAACGGTTAAAAATCTCAACGAAATGGTTCCGTCGGGACTATATCATTTTCCTATTCCTTTATTAATAAGGCAATAATTATCACATAAACAAAAAATTGAAAACAACATAAAAAATAGTGGAACACAAATTTATTTCCCCAAAAAGAGCATTTTCAGCCAGAAAAACCAACACATACATAAGGCAACAAAACTAATTAAAAATTGAAATTACTCGTTCATTCTCTTTACTTGAAGTCGAATCCATGTTGTGTGTGTGTGTATTTGCTGATTCACTGAAAATGCATAGGCTTCAAATTGGCGATTTATTTCCAGTTATCCTTCATTGGTGAGGTTTTGAACGAGATGATAAAATGAGAGGCAACGGAGGAGAGACCACCGCCGTCGTCGTGGGATCGAGATTGAGATGGCGGGGACGATCTTTCGCACTACTCCTCCTACGGTGGTGAATCAGATACTACAGCGCCGGCTCGGCCATGGGTACCCCCGCTTCCGGGGCAGCTCGTGCGGGGACCCAGATTTCGGGCCGTTGAGGGGTTTTAGACTCGGGGAAGAAAATGCTAATTCTCAGAATCGTGAGGCGAATAGGATGTTATTGATCTGTGGCGAATCGAATTTGAATGGGAAAATTGAAGGTTTTGATGTGGGTGGCTGATGGGGAAATAGGGTTTTTATTGGGATTGAAAACGAAACGATTGGTGGGGCAAGTGTTTTGAATTCGGATGATTTTCCGTTATTTTGTAATCATGTTCACAACAATGCTGAAATCAAGAACTCATTATATTAAAAATCTGGTATATGTGCAAATAAGTATGCAAAATTTTGTAAAGTTGCAAATAAGTATTTATTAGATGTATAAATGTAATATAAAGTGTATTGAATGGTACGTGGTGCAAATTCCTTATTATTATATTATATTGCTTCTGGGCCATCACAAATTGGGAACTCTATTTCATCACACACTATTTCGCAACGAATATTGCACTTTATAGTATGTTAATTTCATTAATTTTTCTAACTTAAGACATGTTTTCCCAATTTTTACAAATTAAGGTTTCGAAAAACTGCAACTCCACATCCATAAAGTAATCACCTACACAGAAAATTGAAATATATTCTTGGTTTGGAATTTGCTCACTCAGATATTGGTATAAACATGTGTCAAAGAAAGTATGCTCTAGACATACTAACAGACACTGGGTTTTTAGGCAGTAAACCTGCACCCACCCCTATGGATCCTACTTTGAAATTGTCTGTTTGTACTGAAAATGACAAACTTACAGAGCCTACTGCCTACAGAAAACTTGTTGGTAGGTTATTATATTTGACAATTTCCAGACCTGACATTGCATACAGTGTTCAAACATTGAGTCAGTTTTTATCTAAACCAACAGTCCAACATTTGAATGCAGCTCACAGGGTGCTCAGATACTTAAAAGGTACAGTAGGTAAAGGATTTTTCTTTTCCAGAACCTCTGATTTAAAGTTATATGCATATTGTGATGCTGATTGGGCCTCTTGCTTAAATACTAGAAGAAGCATCACTGGTTTTTCTATATTCCTAGGCCAGTCTTTAATTTCTTGGAAATCTAAAAAGCAATCTACTATTAGTAGATCATCTGCTGAGGCTGAATATAGATCAATTGCTTCCACAACATGTGAAATTCAATGGCTTTTATATCTTCTAGATGATTTCAAAATTTCACATGATACTCCTGTTCATCTTTATTCTGATTGTAAATCTGCACTTGCTATTGCCACTAACCCTGTTTTCCATGAAAGAACAAAGCATATACAGATTGACTGTCATCTTATTAGAGAAAAGGTAGCTCAAGGACTTATCCAGCTGCACCATGTTGAATCAAAGGAGCAGATTTCAGACATTTTGACCAAAGCCCTACCTGGACATGCCTTCTCCTATTTACTCTCCAAACTGAACATGAACAATATTCATTCTCAGTTTGCGGGGGGGTAATAACATTATAATATCAGTTATAGTAATATTTAGATGTATTTTACTATTTTGCCCTTAAGGACTTTTGTAAACCCTAACTATATAAAGGGTGCTTAGCAGTTTTTGTTCTCACTTTTCATTCTCTGATATTGTCGCCTACTTCATCTTCCCAAACTTTCTCTCTCTCTCTCTAGTATCAAACCTCCATTGTTGATCTGTATGTTCATATGATAATAGTAACCAATAAAAAGACACCAAGTGTCATTTTTAATAATATTTAATATATAAAAATTGCTATGAGCATACCTATCTAGACTATTACCAATATAAAACATTTCAATTAAAAATACTATTAAAACCCAATTTTTTTGCAAATAATAAATAAAGCAAAAATAAAAATAACAATATAAATATTTTAGAAAAAATTATGAGTGAACCACCAAAAGTCTCTGAACAAATAGGAACACTTATAGAAATAATTAAGAAAACTCAATTAGAAACATTAGAAATATTAGAAGAAATAAAGGAATCGATAAAAGAATTACAGAATTCAATACAAAAAGAAAAAACGCGGAAAAAATTATTTAAAGCAGTTTGAATAGAACCACCAACAAGTTCTAATGGATGATATAGAAAGATTAGCACAATTATTAGAAAAATGTAATATTGAAGAAACTAGAATGGCAAATAGATGATGAAGATAAACAAGGGATAATTTACGGAATAGATAGTGAAGATGAAGATGAACAAACATTTAATATGACGGATCAAAAACCTCATACAACACCACCATTATCACCAAAACGGCCTAGAACAAATAATAATGAAGCATCTACTTCATATAATAATGTAGAAAGCAGTTTTAGAGATTTTTATACAGAAATTATTATAGGTACCATCAAGAAAAATTAAGAAAAATATACCACCAACATATTTAGAAAAAGAGAGAAATTTATCTAATGGAATATTAAATATTGATTGCTCGACTAATGAAGAGGATTTAATAGTCATTTGGACTAATCAATTGGAATTATTAGTTCAAACTAACGATTCAATGATAAATGGAATGACATTAATCAATTTTATTAATTATATAAGATATAAAACATCTCGAGTATTATTTGATTATCTAGAAAATACCCAAAATTTATTAAATCTTGAAGCAAATGGTTCAGAAACAGGAGCAGAATATAAAATAGGAGTTTTAAAAGAATTAGCAAAAGTTTTATTAAAAGAATTTTTAGGAATTACAGGACAAGAATCAAAAGCAACACATAAAGATAAGGTAGTTAGATTTCTAACTAATATGAAGCTCTGTAATATATGTTACATAGTAAATTTCTTCTGTCAAGTAAGAGAAAAATTCTATAAAATTAAGGATCGATCAGGACTAATAGAAATAGTTGAAAGTAAACTTAAATATGAAATGAATAAATATATTCAAAAGAAAATTAGTGAAACAAAAGAAGAAAAAACTCTAGGAATCTTAGAAAAATATGCAAAAGAATATAGAGATGAACTTTGTATAAGAAAATTAGAACATTATGAAATGACTAATATCGATTCAAGATGTTGCAAACAATTAGAAAGTGTACCACAAGAATTTGGTTGTTATAACCCATACAAAAAGAAAAGATATCATAGGTTCAATAGACGATATAGACCAAGAAGATATAAAACATTTAGAAAACCATGGAAAACAAGATATAAAGGAAATTTAGAAAACAAGGAAAATATCTAGGAAAACCTAAATATTGTCCTAAAGGAAAAAAGAATTGTAGATGTTGGAAATGTCAAGAAATAGGACACTATGCAAATGAATGTCCTAAAAACATATCAGATAGGGAAAGGAAGTTAAAAATGATATTCTCTTTAGGATATGAACCTATAGAAGACGTATACGAAGAAGGCGAACTATTAGATTTTGATATATATGATTTAGAATCAGAAACAGATAGTGATTTAGAGACATCTGAATCAAAAGATGAGTAAAAATAGTACGTTTATAAAAGTAAAACTATTTAACAAATTTTTACTAGCATATATAGACATAGGAGCAACAATATGTCTAGCAAAAGAAACAATATTACCTAGTAAATATTGGAAGAAATTAGACAAACCCATTATAGTAAGAATTGCAAATAAACATTAACTATTGATTACAGAGCAACAGATTTAGTATTATTAATAGAGGAAAAAAAGATTTCCTTTGCCAAGCATTTATAAACAAAATACAGGTTTACCATTCAAGTTATATAGTCCATTTATACAACGATGAAATAGTATAAGTCTTAGCTGTCCACAACTAGATACCCAGTCCAGTAAAATAATTACTACAGAAATATATAATACGTCTTCCTTCATAAGGGGGGAGATATTAAGAAAAGTTTCATTACACATTTACAAAGTAATAAGTATAAAGAAGAACGCGTTAATCAGTTATTAGAAAAAAATATGTAGTCAAGATCCATTAGATCCAAATAAAAATACGAATAATATGATAATAAAAATAGAATTGATAGATCCTAATAAAGAAGTTAATGTACCAAATAGAATACCATATACAGAAAGAGATGTCAAAAGAATTTAAAGAAGAAACTACTAAGATGTTAGAAAAGGGAATCATACAACCAAGTACAAGTCCACATAGTGCACCAACATTCTATGTAGAAAATCATAATGAGTTAAAAAGAGGAAAACGTAGAATGGTTATAAATTACAAAGAAATGAATAAAGCTACTAAAGGAGATGCATATAAGTTACCAAGACAAGATTATATTTTTAGTCGAATTAAAAAGGCAAAATGGTATAGTACATTAGATGCTAAATCAGGATATTGGCAGTTACGGTTACATGAAGAAACTAAACCATTAACAACATTTAGTTGTCCACCTCAAAATCATTATGAATATAATGTTATGCCCTTTGGATTAAAACAAGCACCAAGTATTTATCAAAGATTTATGGATAATAATCTTAAAGGATTAGAATCAATAAGCCTTGCTTACATAGATGATATAATTATTTTTACACAAGGGACAAAAGAAGAACATTTTAAAGAACTTGCAAAAGTCCTTATACAATTAGGTAACAAAGGAATTATTTTAAGTAAAGAAAAAATAAAGATTTGTAAAACAAAAACTGAATTAAAACAGAAACTGAATTTTTAGGAATGAAAATAGTTGAAGGAGGTTATATAGAACCACAAAAACATTTACTTGAAAAAATACACCAGTTTCCAGATCAGCTTGAAAATAGAAATCAAATAAAAAAATTTCTCGGATGTCTTACTTACATAGGAAAAAAAGGTATTATAAAAAGTTTAGCAAAAGAAATAGAATTATTGCAAAGAATGATTTCTGAAAAAACACCATGGAAATGGACAAATGATGCAACTAGAGCAGTACAATCTCTAAAAAGATTATGTACTCATCTACCACAACTTTACTTACCTAAACCTAATGATTTACTTATTTTAAATACTGATGCAAGTCAAGATACTTGGGGAGCAATCCTTCAAGCAATTCCATATATATACGAAGAATTTAAACAGTTTATCACAAACAATAAACCATCTGAAGTAAAAACACACGAAAGAAAACAACGGAAGGTAACAACTTATATCCAAATGGGTCTCAGGAACATTTAAATCAACAAAACGTAATTACACAACACATGAAAAAGAAACATTAGCTTTTATCAATGCTTTGGAAAAATTTAAATTAGATTTGCAACCAGTTAAGTTTATTTTTCAAACCGATAGTCTCTATACAAAAGATTTTACAAAATATAAGATAAAAGAATCTTATAACAAAGGACGACTTTTAAGATGGAGTTTAAAGGCACAACAATATGATTATATTTCGCTTTATATTTCCAGTAACGAAAATTTTCTTGAAGATACATTAACAAGAGAATGGAAGCACTTAAACCATTACTAATGAAAAGCATGCAAAAACTGGAAAAGCAAGCAGAAGAGTTACGAAAACAACTCATGCAAGTAGAAAATGAGATTAAAGCAATAAGAAATGTCCTGTTTCCAACAGAGACAAAAAATGAAAAGAAAAAAGAATCCATTGAATCTTCGAAGCAATTAGAAAAAGCATTCGACGAAGAAGAAAAACCTAAAATGCATTATGTGATCTTCACAGGAGAAAACAGAGGAATATATACACAGTGGAGTGAAGTTTCAGTTCACACCATAGGTAACAAGAATATTATACATCAGAAATTTTCTAGTCTGTTTGAAGCACAACAGGCTCTAGAAAAACTTCAAAATACATATGCAGGAAAAGCAAAAATGCCAGTTACGACACCACAAAAACAGATGCAAGTGATAGGATCAATTCCTACACTAAGGCCATTAACAATTGGCAATATACAAAGTAAACAGCAAAAAGAAGAGTTAACAAAATTAACTCAAACAAGATTCAATCATGAATTCAAGTTTGTAGTTAATTATACAAAAGCAGACAAGCAAACAAGTATATATCCAATTGAAGGAATCTATCAAGGACCAAAAGTAATTATACTTCCTGAAGCAAACCCGTTAAAAGCATATATGTTGTTTCAATCTGGATTAGTCAGTTGTATATATTTTCGGGGAACAGACATTTTTCAATACTTTCCCTCAAACATACAAAGAGCCGTGAGTCAGTATGCATCAAAGAAATCAGGAAAGAAGGAAGGATTTTTTAAGATTTTCGCCACAACTCCAGTCTTTGCAGAGGGGGGAGAAGTCATACAAACCGCAATACAATTATGTCAAATAGGAGTCAGCAACAATAATTATCCAGATATTGGTCAAGCACACCATGAAGATGAAATAACACAGTTTTTAAATAACTATGTTATGATTCTTAACAAAGGTATCCGGATAAAGGGAAGAATCAATTATACTTCCAAATCAGTTGTGATATGGAGCATGCAAGCAACAAACCCAACAGAGACATATATTCAATCACTAAACAAATACTTAGATGAGTTGATTAATATTCAGTTTGATATACCCAAAGAATTAAAAAGAAAAATATGTACAAGATTGCAAAAGGAGTTCAGTGAAGACCATGTATGTGAAGAATGTAACCCAGAAGCAGTTGGAGAATATCTGCAACTAGTACAAGAAGAAGAAAACGCAATAATGGACGAGTGAACGTAAGCCCTTACGTCATAAAGACAAAGGGTCATACGACTTTTGTAATTTGTATTTTTAATAGTCTTTTTTCTTTTGTTTGTTTTGTTTACCGGAAGAGTCATGCACGTCTCTAAAAGACGTGACCCGACCAATAATGTAAGATAGTGGATGATGGTCAAGACCAATAATGTAAGATAGTGTGTGGATGATGGTCCCGACCAATAATGTAAGATAGTGTGTGGATGATGGTATGATATGCTCTGCCAATAAATAAGACCGACCATTTCATTTGTAAGGCACGACAATTCTGAATTAATAAAAATATGTGTGTTTCAATACTCATGAGCAGCTAAATAGTTAGAAGTAAGAGTAAAATAAAGAGTGAAATAATATACATAAGATATTCTCAAGCATTTCCTGGAGCACTGAATAGCTGGTTGAAGGATCGGAGGCGCTGCATGCCAAAAGGATCACGTCCCAGTTGTGTTGGAAATAAGGAGAAAATCAACGGTATATTATCATCATTCTATATTTACTCTTGCTCTCATTTAAAACTTAGAAAACAGTTTTTTTTTTTTTTTTTTTGAAAGATTATTCATAGTTAGATAATAAAAATGGAAACCGAGTATCAAACTATAGAACATACAGAAGAAAAAGGAACCTACTTATCATATATATTATTAGATAAAAAGCTAGTAACGAAAGTAAAAAATAAAGGAAATTTAGATATAGATAAAAGAGAAGGAATAAATAATAGTTTGTTAAACAAATTAATTAGAAGAAATACAATAGTGTATGGAATTATGAATGGAGAACAACCTATAAAAATAGAGCAAGCTAACTATAAGTTTCAAGCACCTCTTGTAGAAATTAGTCAGATAGAAAAAAGATTAGAGAAAATAAAAGAAGAAGAGAGAAAGAAAATAGGATATATACATATAAACATATTTCAAATCATATTAAAATCAACATTTAGAGAAGGAATCAAGACGCCTGTAAACATTATAGTTGAAGACAATAGAATCATGCATAAAAAATAAAAAAAAAAACTAGGAGAAATAGAAGGAGATCTCGGATATGGAGTGATTAAATTTAATGTATCATTACAATTTCCTATACCATTAGTAACTAAGAAAATAAATAACTGTTTAGGAATAATATGTAATTTTCAAGAAAAAACGTTAAGGGAATCAGAAGACATACCTATGGTAGTTTGTTATAGAATTTCATATGCATTAAGTAATAGTAGTTTAAGTATGCATTATCAAAATCAGGACAGAATATAACGGAAAAAATATTTAATGAAACAAGTACATTTATAAAAAATGATAGCATTCAAAAAGATTTTTTAAGACAACATAGTATGAGAATGATTAGTAAAGCACCATTGACATTAGAAAGACACTCATATAGTAATGATTTAGTTGAAAGAAACGAAATAGAAAAACCATTCAATATTAAAAATATACATGAAGAAGAAATGAAATTAGAGTATTTAATAAACAAGTAAATAACTTAAGTAATTTAGTAATAAGTCTAAATAAAAGAATTTAAATGGAATCGTCCAACACACCAGGATATATAAGAGGACCTTATAAAACCTACAAAAAGAAATATCATGCAAAAAGAGAAACTAGTTTACAAGAATTAAATTCATTGTTAGTCGACATACAAGAATTTCGAAATAAAATTAATGAATATGACTATAGTCAATATAAATAAAAAATTTTAGAAAATATTCAAGGACTATTAGATTGCTTACGAAAAGCAGAAAGAAGACAAAAAGAAAATCCTAGTTTAGAATTAGTGTTAGAAAAATTATCAAAAATAGAATCTAGAATTTTAAAATTAGAAGAAAAAACAGACAAAAATATGACCAGCTTTCTCACTGAATTTATGAATACCTAGTCTACAAACAAAAAAAAAATTATGCCTGCAATTCCTTGAAGTATTATTCTTCAAAAAACTTTAGAAAATCTATTGAAAAAACAAAATTCTGAAAGACTTTCGGAATAAGAAAGTATACAACTTTCTTCTAACATAAATCGAATAAAATATGCTCTTGAAGTTGAAATTTTGGAGCTCGAGAAGCAGAAATAAGTTATTTCAAGATTTGTATCAATTTAGCAGAAGAATTTCTTAGTAAGCAATAGAAGAATTTAATAAAATGGATAGGAAAGATATAAAGTTTGAACTAGCTGAACTTTTCAGAAAAGAAATCAAAGAGATAGTTTATTTAATAGAAAAATCAATGCAATATAAATATATAGAAAGAAATGAACAAAAACTAAAACAGCTAGATTATGATATACAACGACATAAACAAAAATCTAAGAAATTACATAAAATAGGACCGCCTAAAACAATAATATAAAAAATGGTATCAGAGCTAGACAACAAGCTAAAATAAAATGAGTAGAAGAAAAATATATTTTGATATAGAATGGGAAATATAAAATGTAACAATGGATATAAGAAGGTATATTTATTTATATAAAATTACAAATTTAGATTTTTATTATGACATGATGATAATATGTGACAAAAAATTACAAAGATTAACAAATCTACAAAAACAAGTAATAATTGCATAAAATAACATATAAAACCCAAAAAATATTATTGCCACCCTGCTGGGGCACTACCCACAAGGGTAGGATCAAATCTACCCACCTACACAATTCGTAAGTTGTACTTTTTTTCGAAATTTAGTTTTAAAAAATTATGAAGTTCTTGTCGCATGGCCGCACGTGGCGCGTCCAGTTTTCATAGCCAGTCTCACATTGGCTAGGCCGCGATCGACGGCCGGCCGCGTCGGCCGGCATCTCTGGCTGGGCAGCCACCTGAATTTTTTAAATATTTGAGAATATTTTAATATGTTTACATATTTAAAAATAAAACTAAATTAATCTTCTGATTTGGATTAATTTAGATAAGGTTTGATTTAGTAGTTATTCATAATATGTTACTTATAGATAATTATATATA
>CACSLK010024123.1:835039-847303 GCA_902706635.1 Striga hermonthica
TATATATGGGGCAAATCAAATGAGGCCAGCTCTTAAAATGAGGCCAGCTCTTAAAATGCGGACACTAACCTAGCACAATCAGACAACTAACCTAGCACAATTAAACAACTAACCTAGCAGCATCAGAAAACTAACCTAGCAACTGCAGAGACTATGCATTTTCTAATTTTTTCCAATTGGTACATAAAATAGAGGTTGAGAGCACTATTATGAAAACAAAAACTTCGAAAAATAAGTCTCGATTGGGGAGATATAGAGGTTTAAAAATACAAAAAACGTATTTTTTTTTTCTTAAAAGTGAAATTAAAACAACAAAAATGCATTTTTATAAAACTTTGGGCGGCCAAACCGTCTTTGGCTACGTAGATCTCGTCGAGCTACCCCAAATCAAAAAATAAAAATCGTCCAAAACGGAGCTTTCTACGCAAAGTTATTGCCTTTCAAAGTTTTGCTATGTGACATTACAAATTTTCATCATGTAGTTGCAACTACAAACAACTAACCTAGCACCATCAGCCAACTAAACTAGCAGAATCAGACAACTAACCTAGCACCATCAGACAACTAACCTAGCAACTATTAACATAGCACCATCAGACAACAAAACTAGCATAATCAGACAACTAACCTAGCACAATCAGACAACTAACCTACCACCATCAGAAAACTAACCTTGCAAATACTAACCTAGTACCATCAGACAACTAACCTAGGACAATCATACAACTAACCTAGCACCATCAGAAAACTAACATAGCAACTACTAACCTAGCACCATCAGACAACTAACCTAGCACCATCAGACAACTAACCTAGCATAATCATACAACTAACCTAGCACAATCATACAACTAACCTAGCAACTACTAACCTAGCACCATTAGACAACTAACATAGTACAATCATACAACTAACCTAGCACCATAAAAAAACTATAACCTAGCACCATCAGATAACTAACCTAGCACAATCATACAACTAACCTAGCAACTACTAACTAACCTAGCACCATCAGATTAGACAAAATGCTCTCACTTCTCTCTACATTTCTCTCTCTATCCCTCCTTCATTTTCCGATCGGCGTCTAGTTATGCCGCCGCCGTCCACACCGCCGCCGGCCCTCTCGGCGCCGGCCTCCCCTACCCCTCCTCCGTCAAACATCCAATCGATTGACTACAACCTCATAGTCTCCCACCCTGTTTTTATTAAAGCCATCGAAACCTGTATGTTGCAGAGATTTCAAAGTGCCGGTGAAAGATCTCAAGGCACGGATAATTTAACAAACACTTTAATCCCAGAAGCTCGCCTTGGTTTTTCGCCACTTTATTCCAGAATCGAAGCTACCCTTCCGTCGGTCAAACAGACAACCACTGGCGGCGATCGAAAGTTTATGGAAGAAGAAAATAACAAAACCATTGAGGAAGGTGAAATTGTTGCAGAGATGGAGAAGAATCACAACAATATTTTGGAGATGGGAAAAGCATCTCTCGTTTTTGGGTCACTCGAGCCTTCATCGAACATTGCTGCGCCGGAGAAGATTAGAGCTTCATCCAATCCTGAGCTGAGGGTTGCTAATTTGGGCCAGCGCTCAACATCATTACTCCGGCCGAATAGTCAACTAGCCCAATCTTCTCAGGTAACCACTTCTCCTTCTCAGCCTATCCATCACCCATGCCCACATACCACATTGCACCAACCCCAGGCCCAAATTCTCCAGGGCCCATTTACCGTTACCAACCTATTACAACCCAACAACACTAAACCAACACAAGCCTATAACAATAAAATCCCAGCCCAACCACAGCCCGTAACGACCTAAACCTTTTCAGCTGCAACCGAAAGTCCAATGGCAAGAGCCGACCACTCTTCATTGGGCCCGCTAACCTACACCAACATTCAATCTCTAAACCAGCCCATCACAACTAACCTTCATCATCAAATCCAGCCCAAACAACAAACATATCCCCAACCCACCACAACTCTCTCAAAACGTCAGCCCAGATCACTCCACAACCAGCCCACTCCATATGAACATCCCCAGCAAATTTCCTCCACCCCTCATGCGAACAGTTACCTTCACCAAGATACTTCCGGCCATCTGGCCGGCGCCGTCGCCGGCAACGTCACGGCCCCCGGAGAAGCTCAGTCAGCTGGATACCTACTTGGGGCCTGGCCGGAGTTGACCGGACATCTACGACCGCGGCCTTACTCCCCCTCCGCAACCGATCACCTTACTGGAAAAGAATTGGTTGTCGCCGGAAATGTTGTCTCGAAAGTTTTTTATGTTCGTGAAGACGGGGTGATTACTATGGCCCCAAACTCGACGTCCGTGGGCCACTCAAACGGACTTCCCCCGAAAGTGACAACACCACCGTTGGGCTACCCAACGGCCTTTCCCGTTGCAGCCGGGCCACCTCCGGCCACACCCAATGAGCCACTCTCTTTCCGGGAGGCCATTACGGGGAGGAGGAATGATGATGAGAATACCCCGCGCCCGACGCTCAAGGAGTTCACCCTCGATGGGGAATACGAGCATGCTTGCGGCTCCATCATCCACTCGGAGGGCAACAAGGTGAAGGCTCGATTCTCACAGGCCGAAGCTGACACCCTTGCCGGTAAGTTAGCGAACACCTTGGTATTTAAGTTCTCTTATGACATCCCCCCCCTCGAGTTATATCTGCTGGATTAGGACAGTTGGGGTTTAAGGGTAGATTTTCATTTAAGTGGTATAATTTCAACCATCTCCTAGTCACCTTTGACCTTCCTGAGGATTATAATGAGAATTGGCTTAAGACCTCCATTTCTGTGTGTCGATGCCCAGCTAGGGTGTTCAAGTACACTTCCAGGTTCAACCCGAAGACAGAGACGCCTGTCGTCCCCGTGTGGTGCCGCCTCCCCGGCCTCCCACCACACCTTTATCACTGGGATTCCATCACCACACTGGCAAAGTGTGTCAGAAAACCGGTCTGCATTGATGCCCCGACAGCTCTCCAGTCAAGGGCTAATGTGGCTCGATTTTGTGTTGAGATCGATCTCAGGGTTGAGCCCGTCCATGAGATTGAGATTGAGCAGGGTTCGGATACTTTTGCTCAGCGGGTGATCTACGAGAAGATCCCCGCTTTCTGTACCTCATGCAGCCATGTGGGGGCACATAGCGGCTGATTGCTACATTAGTGGCAATAAGCCACGTTCCACTCTGCCTCCGCGCCATCGTGCGACTCAGTCGGGACCCTCCAATGGCCGGAGGGAACCGAAGGGAAAGGGCAAAGGCCCTCTCCAAGCGCCCGATCCCCAAAGGGGGTCAAGGATAAGAGCAAGGCTGTGATGGTCTCCACTGCCCAGACTGGAAAGGATGTTCATCTTAACCAGCCTAAGAAGTTGGCTTCTGTTGGGCCCAAGGCCAAGACCTCGGGCTTCATTCCCAGACACACCCTTCAGTCGGCCTTTAAGGTCAATCACTCGTTCTTTGCTGTCCTCTCCCCTGAGGCAGAGGACGAGCCTGAGACCTCTACCAGCGATCCCCATAGGTCCTTAGACCTTCCTTTTTTAGACGATGATGACCTCCTAGCTGAGGATCTGGAGCAGCCGGACGCCTCGACCAGTGGTACGTCCATTCACTTAGCTGATGACAGCACTCGAGATGCTGTTCCTTTGTCTGTCCATTCATCTAGCCAGGACCGCTCCCTGGAGATGAGGACAGCCCCCGCCACCGCTCCCCCGAAAGGGGAAGAGCCGACACATCTTCCCTCTGCTGAGCTTGGGAGCTCGGCTGAGCATATAGCTACTCTCCAGCCTCACTCTCTTGGTGAGCACCCGAGTGCTCCGCCGAATGGAGCCACTCTCCCTCCCATCCCAGAGCAGACATGCGGTCTTAACCGCGCTCAGCATGACGTCTCGTGCGAGAGTTTCGCCTCTAGCGCATTCGTCCACTTTGGCAGACAGGAGACGGCCCCAGAGATGGGGCAGGTCCCTAGTGCCGCTTTGGGTCCGATTGCTCAGCCCGATGACTCGCAGGCTACGAGCACTTACCGAGGGCGTCCCCCCTCGAAGACCAGACCCACACCGCGCGTGACACGACGAACAGTCTCCCCTGCCCTTCGATCCTTTCGCCACCTCCCCCCTCCTTCAGGTGGCTCGACCCAGCATCGCCACAGTCGTACCACGTCTGGTGGCTCTCATGACTGTTGATATGTCTATTACATCTATTACCTGGAATGGCCGAGGCTTGGCTAATAGGGCCACTCTCGCTCATCTCCACTCTCTCATACGTGATCATAGATTGGATTTCGTTGGCTTTTTAGATCCGATGATTCGCACCCCTGATTTTGACTATTACTCACGCCGCCTTGGCTTCCACTCGGGCGTGGGTAACACTTCGCATAAGATCTGGTTCTTCCATTCGCGTGACTACACCTGTCGGGTCCTCCGGGATACCGACCAGGTGCTTCATGTCGAACTTTCTGCGGCCCACCTCCCCGAGCCCATATTTCACACCTTGGTTTTTGCCAAGTGTAATAGGGCCGGGAGATATGATCTCTGGGACACCCTGCGTGAGATTGCTGAGAACATGGAGGGATTGCCATGGATGGTTAGTGGCGATTTCAACATCTTTCTGCATCCCGACGAGCGTGTGGGTAGCCTTTTGGATCGTTCTAGGGAGATGTGGGACTTTGCTCAGGCTGTGGTGAACTGTGAGTTGATTGACGCTGGATGTGAGGGTGAGCCCTTTACGTGGGTTAGGGACGATCTCAAAGAGAGGCTCGACTATGCTTTGGTTTCTGAGGCGTGGTCGAAGGTGTTTGCGGTCACGGCCGTCTCACACCTCACTCGTTTTGGGTCTAATCACTCACCCCTCCTCATTAACTGTCGATTTTCGAGCACCCCTCGCCGTTCATCATTTAGGTTCTAGAACATGTGGGTTCGCCACCACTCCTTCCATGGCACAATCAGGGACTCCTGGCTCCAGCCGACTGGGCTCTTCGGGATGCGTAATCTCGAGGCGAAGCTCGGCAGACTGCGGCGTAGGTTGAGACAGTGGAACTGGGATGTTTTTGGAAACCTCCATCAGCGCCTCTCCGCGGCTCAGAGTGCGCATGCGGAGGCTGAGCGGGCCTATGACCTGGACCCCACTCCGGAGAATAGGACTGCGATGCGCCGCTGCCATGCTTAGTACCAGCTCCGACTCCTTATGGAGGAGGATTTTTGGAAGCAGAAGGCGGCCGTTCGCTGGGTGGCCGAGGGCGAGCAGAATACTAGGTTCTTCCAGGGTTTCGTCTGGCAGAAGCGTGCTAAGTCGCACATCCACAGTATTGAGGCTGATGGGTCATTCCTGACCCAAGAGTCTCAGATTCGGGAGTCGGCTACTGCCCACTTCCAGACCCTTTTCACCTCCGACAGAGGGGCTCTTGATGCCCCAATCGCTTCTTTCTTTCCCACCATTCCTCCTTCGGTTGACCTCGTCGGCCTCTGTGAGCTCCCGAGTAGGGAGGAGGTTAGGGAAGCTGTTTTTGGGATTGATCCCAACAGCGTTTCTGGCCCCGATGGGTTCTCTTCTCTCTTCTATCAGGTCTGTTGGGATATTGTCGAGCCTGATGTTGAGGAGGCTATGTTGGATTTCTTCTCCGGTCACCAGATGCCGGATTCCTTCACATCTACCTCTGTCGTCTTGATTCCCAAGAGACCCAATCCGAGTTCTTGGTCCGACTACAGGCCCATCAGCCTGTGTAACGTGACCAATAAGCTCATTTCGAAGATTCTTAACGGTCGCCTTTCCCCTCTTCTCCCCTCCCTCATCTCTCCAAACCAGAGTGGTTTCGTCAAGGATCGGGTCATTAGTGACAACATACTTTTGGCCCAGGAGATGATCCATGATATCTCCCATGCGGATTGGAAGCAGGCACCGAACGTTGCGCTCAAGCTAGACATGGCTAAGGCGTACGATAGGGTGGAGTGGCCGTTTCTTAGGGAGGCACTGGCTAGGATGGGATTTCCTGAGCGGTGGATCAGTTTTGTTGAGGCGTGTGTGGAGCACTGCACGTTCTCGGTCCTGGTTAATGGTAGCCCCACCGACTTCTTTCCCCACTCTAGGGGCCTTAGACAGGGTGACCCTCTTTCCCCATCCCTTTTTGTCCTTGCGGCGGACTACCTCTCTCGCTGCCTTGACGGCTTCATCCGTGACTATCCACGGATGACTTACAGCACTCGTGGCTATGGTCCTCCCATCTCTCACCTTTCTTATGCGGATGACATCATCATCTTCACCCGAGCGGATGTTGATGGGCTGATCGAGCTTATGCACCTTCTGGAGCACTATAGCTTGGTTACCGGCCAGCTGATCAGTGTGCAGAAGAGCACCTGCACCCTCTCCTCCTCTAGCGCGGACAGTTGGTCTCAGCGGATCCATGAGATCACTGGCTTTGCGCGGCGACCTTCCCATTACCTACCTCGGTGCCCCTTTATATAAAGGTCATCTCTCGAGAGCGCTCTTTGTGGACATTAGACAGAGGATGATAGATAGGATCTCTGGTTGGTCGCATAGACACCTTTCCTTCGGTGGTCGGCTTGCGCTGATCAAGAGCACCCTTAGCTCTCTTCTGCTTCACTTACTTATGGTCCTCGACCCCCCTGGGTCTACTCTTGACGAGATTGACCAGATTATGGCTCGTTACTTCTGGGGTTACGAGGATGGTTCCGGGAGGGGGAGACGTACCCACTGGGTGAGTTGGGATTCTATTTGCCGGCCTTTCTCTGAGGGAGGCCTTGGCATCCGCCGTCTTAGGGATATAGTTACTGCCTTCTCCTACAAGTTGTGGTGGCGCTTCAATGAAGGAAAGTCGCTTTGGGCCCAGTACCTTCGCGGCAAGTACTGCTCTAGACGTGCCAACCACCCTTGTTGGGTGATGGCGGTTAGTCATGATAGCAGACAGTGGCGGCGCCTCACTAGGGTCGGTAGGCATTCCCAGGATCATATCTTTTGGGTTTTGGGTGAGGGTGATGCTAGTTTTTGGGATGAGTGGTGGTTAGGTGATAGGCCGTTGTCTAGCGATAGGCAGGTGTCGCATTCCCCCTACCTGCTTGTGAGCGACCTGTGGACGGACGGGTCGTGGGATAGGGGGAAGCTTGATAGAGAGCTGGGTTTCAGGGCGGGCTTTAGCGAGCAGTTATTAGATCAGATCCAGCAGATCCCCATCTCGGGGGACGGTTCGGATGGCATGAGGTGGAGACTTACATCATCGGGTGTGTTTTCTACTACCTCGGCTTGGGAGCAGATCAGGCTGAGAGATCGGCCCAATCTTCTCTTCGGAGCCATCTGGAGCGATCTCTTCACCCCTACTATTTCGGTTTTCCTTTGGCGCCTCCTCTTGCGCCGGATACCCGTGGACACTGTTTTACATGCGAGGGGGATCTCTTTCCCCTCCAGGTGTGTGTGTTGTTCTGAGACCGGACGTCATGAGACTGAGACCTTTACCCATCTTTCTCTTGAGAGTGAGATTGTGCGGAGAGTATGGGAGCACTTTGCCACTTGGACTCATATATCCCTACCCACCACAGACAGTTTTTTTGAGCTCCTGAGTTTTTTCTCACAGAGCACACACTTTAGACACGTGGGCTTCCTCATTCCTTGTCTGATCCTTTGGTTCACCTGGACGGAAAGGAATAGTGCGAAGCATAGGGATATTACTTTTTTGCCTTCTCACATTGTTTTGCAGGTACAGAGACATCTTTCACTCCTCACATCTTTGGGCAGGCTCACTGCCAGAGACTGGACAGGCTGCACGCCACCACACCGCTACATGGTAGCTTCCCCTGCGCCTGTTCGGCCTCCTCGACCCAGAGCTGTCGTTTGGCTTCGACCCGACTCCCCTTAGGTCAAGCTGAACACTGATGGCTCTTTCGATCGCCAGACCGGAGTTGCCGGAGGAGGAGGCTTGATCCGGGACCACAGCGGCGCCCTTATCACCGCCTTCCACACGTCCCTTCGGGCTCCTCGAGCTACGATGCAGAGATTCAGGCTCTACAGATTGGCCTTCACCTTGCTGCCCACCTCTCTAGTCATATTTGGATTGAGCTGGACGCTGCGGCGGTCGTCACCATCCTGACCTCGGGCCACCAGGGCTCGTGGCAGATTCAGCACCCGCTTATGCGCACTAGAGCTCTCCTGCGGTCTGTCCATCACAGGATTACGCACATCTTCCGTGAGGGGAACAGACCTGCTGACTACCTTGCCAGCCTTGGTGCCACCACACCGGACCTACACACGTATCAGACCGACACCACTGCTCCACTCCGCCTTCGCACGCTGGTACGGATGGACCAGCTTGGATATCCATTTTTCCGGTTTTAGTAGATTACATTTTGCTCTCTTCTGATCATACATTTATTCCGGGCACCTGTTAGCCCGATGACAGACCTTGTATTATTTCCTTTCTTTTACTTTTTCTATTTTTGTCTTCCTCTTGATTGTGAGACTATGTTGACTGTAGTTGTTTGATATTGGGCCCATTTTGAGGTCTTGATCTATGTACAGGTTGGGGATCCAGCCCAATCCCCCGCCCCCAGGGCGTTGTTTTTTTTTTTAAAAAAAAACCTAGCAACTACTAACCGAGCACAATCATACAACTAACCTAGCACCATCAGACACTTAACCTAGCAACTACTAACCTAGCACAATCATATAACTAACCTAGCACAATCATATAACTAACCTAGCACAATCATACAACTAACTTAGCACCATCAGATAATTAACATAGCATGCTAGGTTATTTATATTTAATTACAAGTTTAGTTGTCAATGGTCAACGCCGGATGTCAACGGATTTCCGCCGGAAGTCAACGGATTTTCACCGGAAGTCAACGCCAGAGTCAACGGTCAACGCCGGAAGTCAACGGTCAACACCGGAGTCAACAGGTCAAAATAATATTTAAATAATTAAAATATAAAAAGAAAAGATTAAATCTTGGCCACACATTGTGTACCAAATCTTGTGGCTAGAAATGAGCATCACGTCCTCACTTTAAGAATGTGGATACATTGGAACCAATCCCTATATATACATATATATATATATATATATATATATATATATATATATATATATTAGCTAAATGTAATTCTATCTAAATTATGATAATAATATTTTTTAATAATACTAATTATTAATAGGATAATGCATCTAATTTTAGGAAAATAATTTCACGTAATCAAGTGAATTAGTGAAAATAAACCTTGGCGTTTTATGCTCAATTGAAAATTGCATTTGCATGGCGGCATATCTGCTTTTTAAGTAATCTGCACTTATTTATAAGAAAATTTTCCTTGCTTGTTAGGACCGTAAATTTCAAATAGCTTCTTTTGTATTAGAATTTATTGGCTCTTATTGATTTGTCATTCGGTGTTTTATTCTATTCACACAGCTCGAGCACGTATATGTATATATATGAGAACCTTTTACTATTCTCATTATCTTATCTTATGCTGCTTTCTTTCAGTTTTCAGAAGTTTGAATAGGATTCGGTAGTATGCTTTCGTTTGAGATTCTAAAATGTGTCAAATCTTTGTGTTCAACATTATAAATTATAATAGCTAATTTCATCAACTAAAACAGCACACTATTTCGATATAGTAAGTGTAAGACTCAAGCAGTTTTTATTGAGACTATCCTTAAGTAGGATTTTATGTTGCCTACTAACCTCCAGCTCATTCTCAGTGTTCCCCAACCTGTCCAGTGCAACTTTGTGTTCATCCTCCAAACTCGATGTTTTTGATATGATGGCCTCGAGCTTGCCCTCAGCTTCCAAAGCCTTCTCACTAGATTTCACAAGATCTTTCTTCAAACTCTCTTGGTTTTCCTCCAGTGAGACTATTATCTTCTTGAGCTCCTTGGTCATGTTTCTTGCAGTCTGGAGAAGTAACTCCAGCTCCCTAACCTTTTCCTCGGCTTTGGAATCAGACTCGTGAATCAAGTTGTCGGTAAACTCCTTCATTTGGTCGGTTTTGTTCGTTAAACCAGCCATGGCACTTTCCAGAGTCCCTGTCCAAGTTAACAACTTTTGCCAAATTAAAATGCATGCATGCCCTGGAGTGGAGTTCAGCAGCTTATGAACAACTTTTGCCAAATCAAAATGCAAGCCTTTGAAATGTATCAGACTTTAAAGAGTTTGAAGTCTTTCTTTAAGTCTTTTTTCTTAAAAGATTGTAACAAAATTTAAAATTAAATGCAAAAAGAACATATGATATTAAATGCAAAAAGAATACATGAATGACTGAATAGTTCTAAATTTCTAATTGCCATTTGAGGTGAGCGTGTGGGTCTAGGGTTGCAAACGAGTTGAGCGGCTTGCGAGTCGCTCACGAGTCAAAGCTCGAGTCGAGCTCGAGATTGACCGAACTCGAGTCGAGCTCGAGCGACTCTAGCACGAACTCGAGCTCATAAAGACATTATTCAATGGAGAGAGAGAAAATGAAGAGAGAGCGAGAGAACGTACCTGATGAACAAATGTGGCTCTCTCCGTGAAAGTTCGGCAACTATACTGCAAAACAACAATCAAAAAATAAAAAAAGGCAACAAAAATCATGAAAATTATAAACAACAAAAAAGTAAGGAAAAAATAAAAGGCTGTGAATTCCAATAATCTAAAACATGAAGTGAGTCTATTAGTTCTGTAACTAGAAAAAAAAAAAAAAAAAAAACACTAGCCAATGTCCAGAACAAACATATGATTTTTAAGAACTGGAAACAGGAAAATGGAGGAGCAACTCGAAAATCCGTCAAAACAAAAATTTTTGAGCCAAACAAGCACGTACTTTTCACGTAAAATCTCGAAGAACCTAAATTTTTTGAGCAAGGGGTCGAAAAATCCAATGTTATCAAAAGAGGAATGGTTCGATTTGCAAAACCTTTGTGCTCCTAGAAGACAAAGTGAGCATATAAATAGAGAACTGTTTTTCTTTGCGTAGGACTAAGGTTCTCTGTTCCTATGTGCTTTTTTTTTCTTTGTTTTTGTTTGAAATTGGGCCTGTTGGGCTATGTGAATTGCTTTCTTATTTTAGTATTTTTTTTACATGTTTGTTTTCTTAAAAAATGTGCAAGGTTTGGATTTGGGCTAGCCTATGCATCAATTTGCTACCAAATACTGAAAAAAAAAACTAAACTCTAATTTAAAAACTAAAATACTAACTTGGGATAGAGTTCAAAATTGATTAAAACCAAATTCCAATAAAATATTTAATTCTTATTTAAAAAAATGTTATTATACACTATAAAATTAATGGTAAAAAAATATAAAAATATATACAATTATATATTATACATATAAAATAAATAAAAAACTATATATTGATTAAATCGATTTGACCCGTTTGACCACTGGTCCGACCAGTGAACCATTGAACCAGTAGCTTCACCGGTTCGCTGAGTGGTCCAGTTTTATTCAAATACATGCGTTAGATCAACTATTTCTGAAAATTACATTATGATCTAACGGTTACAACCCCGACGAAATGATTTTATAATAAGACTTTAGCATTTCCAGAGTAAACACTCCACATTACATAAAAATATAATAGTATCAAATGCAATATGATAATAGTTAGAATAAATTAATAAAATAAGTGATTGAATATAATATTGTATATTATTATTGAGGAAAATGTTACAGTCTCGTTACGAAACCATTCCGTCGGGTTTATAACCGTTAGATTAACTATCTCTGACGGTTACCTGATGATAACGTTTATAAATCTGACGGAATGGTTCCGTAACGAACCGTAGCATTTTCCTATTATTGAAATAAGTATAGCTACTTCCTTTCACTATTATAATTTTTTGTTTACCGTTTATAAAAATTGGGCCATAATTAAGTAATTAATTAAATTACTCGATATGGCTATATGTATATATCTAGGACCATTTGGTTATTAGGAATCTGAGAAATTTAATAATGAAGGAAGAGTTGTGTGTTACTTGTCAACACGTATGTGTATTTGCTGGATTTTGCATAAAAGTGCCACAACAATGTATTGAAATTAATGAACTTGAACTTCATAAATGACCATAAATAATAAAATAAAAACAAAGTCGAGACACGCTCTCGTAAGATGAAATATTGATATATGATCCACCGATTATTTTGTCTCTGCTAGCGACTTTCATGTTATATATATATGTATATATATATATATATAATATTGGGTTCACATGAGAATACTTCTTAATGAAAGAAATGAGAATAAATCTTACTAAAAAAAACCAAAATTATTCC
>CACSLK010024123.1:860938-872744 GCA_902706635.1 Striga hermonthica
AAAAAAAAAAAAAAAAAAAAAACCTAGCAACTACTAACCTAGCACCATCAGACAATTAACCTAGTACAATCATACAACTAACCTAGCACCATCAGAAAACTATAACCTAGCACCATCAGATAACTAACCTAGCACAATCATACAACTAACCTAGCAACTACTAACCTTGCACAATCATACAACTAACCTAGCACCATCAGACACAATCATACATCTAGACAAAAAAAAAATGCCCTCCCCTCTCTCTAGGTTTCTCTCTCTAAAAACCCTTCTTCTTCACCTTGCTCTCCTTCCTACCCTCCCGCCCACAACCTCTGCCTAGTCTGGTCGCCGGCCCGCCGCCGCCGGCGGCGAGCTACTCGCCGCATTTAGCCTTCAATTTTCTCACGGTTCCGATGGCATCCCCGCCCCTAAATCTCACGGCACCGGATATTAGCTCTCTCATTGCTTCAGAAATTAAGAAAGCCCTTTCAGTCCTTATGCAGCCTCAAAATAATAGCTACGAGGAGGGATAAATTTCACCCTCGATGCCAGGCTTTCCGGCGAACGGCAACATCTCATCCCCACCTGCCGCCAATGTGAAGGCGATCCCCCTGGTTTCATCTTCATCCCAAACCGTCGGCGCCTCCGGACCTTCTATTCTGGCATTAAATCGCTCCCAGGGAGATTGTGACCTTTGCCCAGTTACTCTCGGCTCCACGCCGGCGGCCAATCTCGATTTCCCAGATCCTTCAGCTCAGATGACGTCAGACCTTATCTCTTTGCTGCCCAACCACTCAATCACGTGTGAAGGTAACCCTCAGCTCCCAGAGAACCGATTGACCTGGCCCAACTCTCCTCCTCTCCTTGTTGGGCCATATGAAGCCCAATCCTCTACCTTTACTCCCCAACCATTTAAGCCATCATACCCCTCTCTTCCTCAGCCCACTACTCATCCCCAACCTTTTGGGCTAGCATCTCAGTCCTCAGCCCACAGCCAACAATCCCTTCAACTTAGTCCTTTTTTGGGCCTACCCTTCCAATAACCCTCACAAGCCCACGGCCTGCCAAAACTCTCCCCAACCCAGGCCAAAACCTCACAGCACGCAACCAAAAATAGCAGCCCCCAGCCCGTCAATCTGCACGCTACCACCAATGACCAACCGGGCATCAAGCATCGGACACTCGTCGGCGTCGCCGCCGCCTGCGGCGTAGCGGCCACCGGAAAACCACAACAGCCCGACAACACTTCCAAGGATGACCCGGATTTGGTTTCATTGACCGGTGCTATAGGTCCTCGACCAAATTCTCCTCAACCGTCCGAGCAACCCACTGGACTCTTCACCCTTGCTGCCGGAGACCCTGACCCGTCAATCCTATTCGTGCGCAAAGATGGGGTGGTGGTCACGAGACCAAACAGGACGTCCGCACCTCATTCCACCGGAGCTTCCCCGAAAGGGCCGTCACCGACGGACATCCCCACGGCCAATCCCGCTGCTACCGGGACTCCTCTGGCCACTTCCACGGGTACACTTTCTTTCCGAGATGCTATTACGGGAAGGAGAGATGGCGGCTTGGACGCTTCACGTCCGACACCCAAGGAGTACACCTTTGACGGGGATTATGACCAAGCTTGCGGGACCATCATCCGCTCGGAGGGAAACAAAGTGAAGGCTCAATTCTCACAGGCCGAAGCTGACAACCTTGCCGGTAAGTTAGCTAACACCCTTGTGTTTAAGTTCTCTTATGACATCCCTCCCCCTCGAGTTGTATCTGCTGGATTAGGTCATTTGGGGTTTATGGGTAGATTTTCATTCAAGTGGTATAATTTCAACCATCTCCTAGTCACCTTCGATCTTCCTGAGGATTATAATGAGACTTGGCTTAAGACCTCCATTTCTGTGTGTCAATGCCCAGCTATGGTGTTCAAGTACACTTCCGGGTTCAACCCGAAGACGGAGACGCCTGTCGTCCCCGTGTGGTGCCGCCTCTATCACCGGGATTCCATCACCACACTTGCAAAGTGTGTCGGAAAACCGGTCCGCATTGATGCCCCGACAGCCCTCCAGTCGAGGGCTAATGCGGCTCGGTTCTGTGTTGAGATCGATCTCAGGGTTGAGCCCGTTCATGAGATTGAGATTGAGCAGGGTTCAGAGACCTTTGCTCAGCGGGTGATCTACGAGAAGATCCCCGCGTTCTGTACTTCCTGCAGCCATGTGGGGCACATAGCGGCTGATTGCTACATTAGTGGCAATAAGCCACGCCCCACTCTGCCGCCGCGCCACCGTGCGACTCAGTCGGGACCCTCCAATGGCCGGAGGGAACCGAAGGGAAAGGGCAAAGGCCCTCTCCATGCGCCCGGATCCCCAAAGGGGGTCAAGGATAAAGGCAAGGCTGTGATGGTCTCCACTGCCCAAATTGGAAAGGATGTTCATCCTAACCAGCCTAAGCAGTTGGCTTTTTTTGGGCCCAAGGCCAAGACTTCGGGCTTCATTCCCAGACACACTCTTCAGTCGGCCTTTAAGGCCAACCACTCATTCTTTGCTGTCCTCTCCCCTGAGGTAGAGGATGAGCCTGAGACCTCTACCAGTGACCCCCATAGGTCCTTAGATCTTCCTTTTTTAGACGATGATGACCTCCTAGCTGAGGATCTGGAGCAGCCGGACGCCTCGACCAGTGGTACGTCCATTAACTTAGCTGATGACAGCACTCGAGGTGCTGTTCCTTTTTCTGTCCATTCATCTAGCCAAGACTGCTCCCTGGAGATGAGGACAACTCCCGCCACCGCTCCCCCGAAAGGGGAAGAGCCGACATATCTTCCCTCTGCTGATCTCGGCTGAGCATATAGCCACTCTCCAGCCTCACTCTGTCAGTGAGCACCCGAGTGCTCTGCCAAATGGAGCCTCTCTCCCTCCCATCCCGGAGCAGGCATGCAGTCTTAACCGCGCTCAGCATGACGTCTCGTGCGAGAGTTTCGCCTCTAGCGCATTCGTCTACTTTGACAGACATGAGACGGCCCCAGAGATGGGGCAGGTCCCTAGTGCTGCTTTGGGTCTGATTGCTCAGCCTGATGGCTCGCAGGCTACGAGCACCTACCGAGGGCGTCCCCCTCGAAGACCAGACCCACACCGCGCGTGACACGATGGACAATCTCCCCTGCCCTTCGATCCTTTCGCCACCTTCCCCCTTCTTCAGGTGACTCGACCTAGCATCGCCACAGTCGGACCACGTCTGGTGGCTCTCACGCCTGTTGATATGTCTATTACATCTATTACCTGGAATGGCCGGGGCCTGGCTAATAGGTCCACTCTCGCTCATCTCCATTCTCTCATACGTGATCATAGATTGGACTTCGTTGGTTTTTTAGAGCCGATGATTCGCACCCCTGATTTTGACTATTACTCACGCCGCCTTGGCTTCCACTCAGGTGTGGGTAGCATTTCTCATAAGATCTGGTTCTTCCATTCGCGTGACTACACCTGTCGGGTCCTCCGGGATACCGACCAGGTGCTTCATGTCGAACTTTCTGCGGCCCACCTCCCCGAGCCCATATTTCACACCTTGGTTTATGCCAAGTGTAATAGGGTCGGGAGATATGATCTCTGGGACACCCTGCATGAGATTGCTGAGAGCATGGAGGGATTGCCATGGATGGTTAGTGGCGATTTCAACATCTTTCTGCATCCCGATGAGCGTGTGGGTAGCATTTTGGATCGTTCTAGGGAGATGTGGGACTTTGCTCAGGCTGTGGCGGACTGTGAGTTGATTGACGCTGGATGCGAGGGTGAGCCCTTTACGTGGGTTAGGGACGATATCAAAGAGAGGCTCGACCGTGCTTTGGTTTCTGAGGCGTGGTCGAAGGTGTTTGCGGTCACGACCGTCTCACACCTCACTAGATTTGGGTCTGATCATTCACCCCTCCTCATTAGGTGTCGATTTTCGAGCACCCCTTGCCGTTCATCTTTTAGGTTCCAGAACATGTGGGTTCACCACCACTCCTTCCACGACACTGTCAGGGACTCCTGGCTTCAGCCGACTGGGCTCTTGGGGATGCACAATCTTGAGGTGAAGCTTGGCAGGCTGCGGCGTAGGTTGAGACAGTGGAACTTGGATGTTTTTGAAAACCTCCATCAGTGCCTTTCTGTGGCTCAGAGTGCGCATGCGGAGGCTGAGCGGGCCTATGATCTGGACCCCACTCCGGAGAATAGGACTGAGATGCGCCGCTGCCATGCCGAGTACCAGCTCCGACTCCTTATGGAGGAGGATTTCTGGAAGCAGAAGGAGGCCGTTCGCTGGGTGGCCGAGGGCGAGCGGAATACTAGGTTCTTCCAGGGTTTCGTTAGGCAGAAGCGTGCTAAGTCGTACATCCACAGTATTGAGGTTGATGGGTCTTCCCTGACCCAAGAGTCTCAGATTCGGGAGTCGGCTGTTGCCCACTTCCAGACCCTTTTCACCTCCGACAGAGGGGCTCTTGAAGCCCCGATCGCTTCTTTCTTTCCCACCATTCCTCCTTCGGTCGACTTCGTCGGCCTCTGTGAGCTCCCGAGCAGGGAGGAGGTTAGGGATGCTGTCTTCGGGATTGATCCCAATAGCGTTTCTGGCCCCGATGGTTTCTCTTCTCTCTTCTATCAGGTCTGTTGGGATATTGTCGAGCCTGATGTTGAGGAGGCAATGTTGGATTTCTTCTCCGGTCACCGGATGCCGGATTCCTTCACGTCTACCTCTGTCGTCTTGATTCCCAAAAGACCCAATCCGAGTTCTTGGTCCGACTACAGGCCCATCAGCCTGTGTAACGTGACCAATAAGCTCATTTCGAAGATTCTTAACGGCCGCCTTTCCCCTCTTCTCCCCTCCCTTATCTCTCCGAACCAGAGTGGTTTCGTCAAGGATCGGGTCATTAGTGATAACATACTTTTGGCCCAGGAGATGATCCACGATATCTCCCATGCGGATTGGAAGCGGGCACCGAACGTTGCGCTCAAGCTAGACATGGCTAAGGCGTACGATAGGGTGGAGTGGCCGTTCTTAGGGAGGCACTGGCTAGGATGGGTTTTCCTGAGCGGTGGATCAGTTTTGTTGAGGCGTGTGTGGAGCATTGCACGTTCTCGGTCCTGGTTAATGGTAGCCCCACCGAATTCTTTCCCTCCTCTAGGGGCCTTAGACAGGGTGACCCCCTTTCCCCTTCCCTTTTTTGTCATTGCGGCGGACTACCTCTCTCGCTGCCTTGACGGCTTCATCCGCGACCATCCACGGATGACATACAGCACCCGTGGTTATGGTCCTCCCATCTTGCACCTTTCTTATGCGGATGACATCATCATCTTCACCCGGGCGGATGTTGATGGGCTGATCGAGCTTATGCACCTTCTGGAGCACTATAGCTCGGTTACCGTCCAGCTGATCAGTGTGCAGAAGAGCACCTTCACCCTCTCCTCCACCAGCGCGGACAGTTGGGCTCAGCGGATCCATGAGATCACTGGCTTTGCGTGCGGCGACCTTCCCATTACTTACCTTGGTGCCCCTTTATATAAGGGTCATCTCTCGAGAGCGCTCTTTGTGGACATTAGACAGAGGATGATCGATAGGATCTCTGGTTGGTCGCATAGACACCTCTCCTTCGGTGGTCGGCTTGCGCTGATCAAGAGCACCCTTAGCTCTCTTCCGCTTCACTTACTTATGGTCCTCAACGACCCTAGGTCTACTCTTGACGAGATTGAAATGGCTCGTTATTTCTGGAGCTACGAGGACGGTTCCGGGAGGGGGAGACGTACCCACTGGGTGAGTTGGGACTCTATTTGTCGCCCTTTCTCCGAGGGAGGCCTTGGCATCCGCCGCCTTAGGGATATAGTTACTGCCTTCTCCTACAAGTTGTAGTGGCGCTTCAGGGAAGGAAAGTCGCTTTGGGCCCAGTACCTTTGCGGCAAGTACTGCTCTAGACGTGCCAACCACCCTTGTTGGGTGACGGCGGTTAGTCATGATAGCAGACAGTGGCGGCGCCTCACTAGGGTCGGTAGGCGCTCCCAGGAGCACATCTTTTGGGTTTTGGGTGAGGGTGAGGTTAGTTTTTGGGATGAATAGCGATAGGCAGGTGTCGCATTCCCCTTATCTGCTTGTGAACGACCTGTGGACGGACGGGGCGTGGGATAGGGGGAAGCTTGATAGAGAGCTGGGCTCCGGGGCGGGTTTTAGCGAGCAGTTATTAGATCAGATCCAGCAGATCCCCATCTCGGGGGACGGTTCGGATGGCATGAGGTGGAGACTTACATCATCGGGTGTGTTTTCTACTACCTCGGCTTGGGAGTAGTTCAGGCTGAGAGATCGGCCCAATCTTTTCTTCGGAGCCATCTGGAGCGATCTCTTTCCCCCTACTATTTCGGTTTTCCTTTGGCGCCTCCTTTTACGCCGGATACCCGTGGACACTGTTTTACATGCGAGGGGGTTCTCCTTCCCCTCCCGGTGTGTGTGTTGTTTTGAGACCGGACGTCATGAGACCGAGACCTTTACCCACCTTTTCCTAGAGAGTGAGATTGTGAGAAGAGTGTGGGAGCACTTTTCCACTTGGACTCATATACCCCTACCCACCACAGACAGTTTCTTTGAGCTCCTGAGTTTTTTTCTCACAGAGCACACACTTTAGACACGTGGGCTTCCTCATTCCTTGTCTGATCCTTTGGTTCACCTGGACGGAAAGGAATAGTGCGAAGCATAGGGATATTACTTTTTTGCCTTCTCACATTGTTTTGCAGGTACAGAGACATCTTTCACTCCTCACATCATTGGGCAGGCTCACTGCCAGAGACTGGACTGGCTGCACGCCACCACACCGCTACTTGGTAGCTCCCCCTGTGCCTGTTCGGCCTCCTCGACCCAGAGCTGTCGTTTGGCTTCGACCCGACTCCCCTTGGGTCAAGCTGAACACTGATGGTTCTTTTGATCACCAGACCGGTGTTGTCTGAGGAGGAGGTTTGATCCGGGACCACAGCGACGCTCTCATCACCGCCTTCCACACGTCCCTTCAGGCCTCCTCGAGCTACGATGCAGAGATTCAGGCTCTACAGATTGGCCTTCATCTCACTGCCCACCTCTCTAGTCATATTTGGATCGAGCTGGATGCTGCGGCGGTCGTCACCATCCTGACCTCGGGCCACCAGGGCTCGTGGCAGATTCAGCACCCGCTTATGCGCATTAGAGCTCTCCTACGGTCTGTCCATCACAGGATTACGCACATCATCCGTGAGGGGAACAGACCTGCTGACTACCTTGCCAGCCTTGGCGCCACCACACCGGACCTACACACGTATCAGACCGACACCACTGCTCCACTCTGTCTTCGCACGCTGGTACGGATGGACCAACCTGGATATCCATCTTTTCGGTTTTAGTAGATTACATTTTCTCTCCTTTGATCATACATTTATTCCGGGCACCTGTTAGCCCGAGGACAGATCTTGTAGTATTTCCTTCCTTTTCCTTTTCAGTTTTTGTTTTCCTTTTGATTGTGAGACTATGTTGATTGTATTTGGTTGATATTTGGGCCCTTCTTGGGGTCTTGATCTATAGACAGGTTGGGGATCCAGCCTAATCCCCCGCCCCCAGGGCGTTGTTTTAAAAAAAAAAAAAAAAAAACCTAGCACCATCAGACACTTAACCTAGCAACTACTAACCTAGCAACTATTAACCTAGCACAATCATATAACTAACCTAGCACAATCATATAACTAACCTAGCACAATCATACAACTAACCTAGCACCATCAGACAATTAACATAGCATGCTAGGTTATTTATATTTAATTGCAAGTTTAGTTGTCAATGGTCAACGCCGGAAGTCAATGGATTTTCGCCAGAAATCAAAGGATTTTCACCGGAAGTCAACGCCGGAATCAACGATCAACGCCAGAAGTCAATGGTCAACACCGGAGTCAACGGGTCAAAATAATATTTAAATAATTAAAATAATAAAAAGAAAAGATTAGATCTTGTCCACACATTATGTACCAAATCTTGTGGCTAGAAATGAGCCTCACGTCCTCACTTTAAGAATGTGGATGCATTGGAACCAATCCCTATATATATACATATATATATATATATATATATATATTAGCTAAATGTAATTCTATCAAAATTATGATAATAATATTTTTTAGTAATACTAATTATTAATAGGATAATGCATCTAATTTTAGGAAAATAATTACTAGTAATCAACTGAATTAGTGAAAATAAACCTTGGGGTTTTATGCTCAATTGAGAATTGCATGTGCATGGCGGCATATCTGCCTTTTAAGTAATCTGCACTTATTTATAAGAAATTTTTCCTTGCTTGTTAGGACCATGAATTTCAAATAGCTTCTTTTGTATTAGTATTTATTGGCTCTTATTGATTTGTCATTCGGTGTTTTATTCTATTCTCACAGCTCGAGCACGTATATGTATATATATATGAGAACCCTTTACTATTCTCATTATCTTATCTTATGTTGCTTTCTTTCAGTTTTCAGAAGCTTGAATAGGATTCGGTAGTATGCTTTCGTTTGAGATTCTAAAATGTGTCAAATCTTTGTGTTCAACATTATAAATTACAATAGCTAATTTCATCAACTAAAACGGTACACTATTTCGATATAGTAAGTGTAAGACTCAAGCAGTTTTTATTGAGACTATCCTTAAGTAGGATTTTATGTTGCCTACTAACCTCCAGCTCATTCTCAGTGTTCCCCAACCTGTCTAGTGCAACTTTGTGTTCATCCTACAAACTCGATGTTTTTGATATGATGGCCTCGAGCTTGGCCTCAGCTTCCAAAGCCTTCTCACTAGATTTCACAAGATCTTTCTTCAAACTCTCTTGGTTTTCTTCTAGTGAGACTATTATCTTCTTGAGCTTCTTGGTCATGTTTCTTTCAGTCTGGAGAAGTAACTCCAGCTCCCTAACCTTTTCCTCAGCTTTGGAATCAGACTCGTGAATCATGTTGTCGGTAAACTCCTTCATTTGGACGGTTTGGTTCGTTAAACCAGCCATGGCACTTTGCAGAGTCCCTGTCCAAGTTAACAACTTTTGCCAAATTAAAATGCATGCATGCCCTGGAGTGGAGTTCAACAGCTTATGAACAACTTTTGCCAAATCAAAATGCAAAACTTTGAAATGTATCAGACTTTAAAGACTTTGAAGTCTTTTTTTAAGTCTTTTTTCATAAAAGATAGTAACAAAATTTAAAATTAAATGCAAAAAGAACACATGATATTAAATGCAAAAAGAACACATGAATGACTGAATAGTTCTAAATTTCTAGTTGCCATTTGAGGTGGGCGCATGGGTCTAGGGTTGCAAACGAGTTGAGCGGCTTGCGAGTCGCTCACGAGCGCTCGAGTCAAAGCTCGAGTCGAGCTCGAGATTGACCAAACTCGAGTCGAGCTCGAGCGACTCTAGCACGAACTCGAGCTCATAAAGACATTATTCAATGGGGAGAGAGAAAATGAAGAGAGAGCGAGAGAACGTACCTGATGGACAAATGTGGCTCTCTCCGTGAAAGTTCGGCAACTATACTGCAAAACAATAATCAAAAAATAAAAAAAGGCAACAAAAATCATGAAAATTATGAACAACAAAAAAGTAAGGGAAAAATAAAAGGCTGTGAATTCCAATAATCTGAAACATGAAGTGAGGCTATTAGTTCTCTAACTAGAAAAAAAAAAATAAAAAAAAAATAAAAACACTAGCCAATGTCCAGAACAAACATATGATTTTTTAAGAACTGGAAACAGGAAAATGGAGGAGCAACTCGAAAATCCGTCAAAACAAAAGTTTTTGAGCCAAACAAGCACGTACTTTTCACGTAAAATCTCGAAGAACCTGAATTTTTTGAGCAAGGGGTCGAAAAATCCAATGTTATCAAAAGAGGAATGGTTCGATTTGCAAAACCTTTGTGCTCCTAGAAGCCAAAGTGAGCATATAAATAGAGAACTGTTTTTCTTTGCGTAGGACTAAGGTTCCCTGTTCCTATGTGCTTTTTTTTCTTGGGAAATTTTCAAGTTTCCTACGAGAAATAAAAAATATTGCAAAAATACCGTTCATATGTAATATATTGTACATCTACCTAATTTGTAAAAATATACTACATAAATCCCTAAAAATCAGTTACAAATAAGTCAACTCTCATTTACTTTTTCAATCCATGATTTACGCCCTTTTAAAACTGACATGTTGCCATATTTCTCCCACTTTTTATGGGCTTGATTAAGAGAGAGAACTGAAAAACATGAATATAATAAATAACTGGCTCATTTAATTTCATAATTTTTGGAGTTGTCCCAGTGGGTATATGTTGAGTTTATGTTGGTATATATTCAGTATATACTAATTCGCGCAGAAGTGTGGCATATGTTAAGTTTATGTTGGTATATATTCAGTATATGTTGCTAATTAAAAACATATCTTCCATCAAACAATAAGTCTTTTATGTTTTATTTATTTATTATTTGACTTAAGTATATATATAATTTATATTATAACAGATTACTTAACATATACCATAGAAATAAAAAATAAAATATTGTGCATAAACTACACAGTATATATGTTGGGTTTATGTTGAGTTTTTTATTTTTTTATTTTATAGTTCATTGAATGTTTTCAGTTTATGTTGTGTTTTGTAATTATTATATTTTCAATATATTTTCTGTGTATATTGTCTTTTATAAACATATTGTACATGTTACTTAATTTAAACGAAATTTCAGACCAATCAGTTTATGCAACTTTCGGCATATATACCGAATACATACAAAAAATATATTGATTTTATACATAAAAGTATCGCATATACCAAACATATAGCAAAAATAAACTATTGGATAATAAAAAACGACAACAAAAAAATATCGCATATACCAGACGTAACATAAAAAAAATGACAATAAAAAGGTATCGCATATACCAAACATATACTGTACATATACTCCATCCAGTGTCTACGAATTTCAACGTAATGACTAATCTACACACAATCCAAAACCCTAAAAAAAATCAAAGCAAAATTCAAATTTCCTGCAACCAACTAATCATCTCCCCCAGATTGTGGCGACGCCGAAACCCTCTTTAGAGAACGCCATCGTCGGTGCAGGGAGTAGGACTCCATATAAACCGATTCTCGCATCGCCTACATGTAGATGACTACCGCGGGAACAGATCGATAGACGATCTCGTCGAGGGAGTAGGACTCGGTGGAGGAAGGCGTTGAAGGGGACGTACTTGGCGGAGAAGTCGGGCGTAGTGTTTCATTCCCTTCTTTCGCCGGTATTTTTCGAGGATCGCGAGTGATTTTTGTCTTCGCCATTTCAGTAGTTTGAGAAATCGATGGTGATTTTTTTTGTTGAAGAGGAAGTTTTTCTTCGCTGGCGTTGAAGAGGAAGTTTTTCTTTTCTTTGGAGGTAGTGAACGTGGGCGGTGGGGGGATCTTTTTTGTTGGAGAAGAGATATTGCATATTAAAGATGTCCATAAATTGTGTAACTTTTCTTTAATTATCTGATAAAGTTTAAATTGTTTCTCTTAGGTATATTAGCAATATTTTAGGCTTACTTAGGTAATTGTATAAATATTTATATAATAGATGTATAATTATAATATATTTTAGATTGGTGGGTACAGAGTGCAATTTCCTCTTTTTTCTTTGTTTTTGTTTGAAATTGGGCCAGTTGGGCCATGTGAATTGCTTTCTTATTTTAGTATTTTTTTTTTACATGTTTGTTTTCTTAAAAAAGGTGCAAGGTTTGGATTTGGGCTAGCCTATGCATCAATGTGCTACCAAAAACTGAAAAAAAAAAAAA
>CACSLK010024123.1:878465-888791 GCA_902706635.1 Striga hermonthica
TATATATATATATTAGCTAAATGTAATTCTATCAAAATTATGATAATAATATTTTCTAATAATACTAATTATTAATAGGATAATGCATCTAATTTTAGGAAAATAGTTACACCTAATCAACTGAATTAGTGAAAATAAACCTTGGGGTTTTATGCTCAATTGAGAATTGCATGTGCATGGCGGCATATCTACCTTTTAAGTAATCTGCACTTATATATAAGAAATTTTTCCTTGCTTGTTAGGACCGTGAATTTCAAATAGCTTCTTTTGTATTAGTATTTATTGGCTCTTATTGATTTGTCATTCGGTGTTTTATTCTATTCACACAGCTCAAGCACGTATATGTATATATATGAGAACCCTTTACTATTCTCATTATCTTATCTTATGTTGCTTTCTTTCAATTTTCAGAAGCTTGAATAGGATACGGTAGTATGCTTTCGTTTGAGATTCTAAAATGTGTCAAATCTTTGTGTTCAACATTATAAATTATAATAGCTAATTTCATCAACTAAAACAATATACTATTTCGATATAGTAAGTGTAAGACTCAAGCAGTTTTTATCGAGACTATCCTTAAGTAGGATTTTTTGTTGCCTACTAACCTCCAGCTCATTCTCAGTGTTCCCCAACCTGTCCAGTGCAACTTTTTGTTCATCTTCCAAACTCGATGTTTTTTGTTATACCCCGAGTTTTTATTAATAAAGGAAAATACTAGCTTTTAATTTCAAGCTAGCCTTTGTTAATAAATAATCATGTTCATGTTCAAGTTCAAGTGATTTAGCCAGCTATATTCCAAGTTCTACTATTAGTCGATGTATTATTCGGTTTAATAACCGAATGAGTTTTCAGATTTAATTCCGATTCATTTAATTAGTTAATGAGTTCAGAATTAATAAGCCAAGTTGACGAACTATTCGAAATATTAATGTTCGGATTAATCGTCTAAGTCAAGAATATTCGAATTAAGTTTCGAATGTCATATTTATATTCGGAATAATCTTCCGATAAGTATTTCAGTTAGAATTCCTTATGTGAAGTTCGGTTTTGCTATACAGCGGTGCGTTCACATTGGTACACCGTCCATCATTAATTAAGTAATGGTCATTAACTCTTGCTTAATTAACTTAATCCATGTTTAAGCTAATTAATCATAATTAGCTTAAAGTAATCATGATTACCTTAATGTTAATGACGATTATTTAACATTAATGAGGATTAGTTTAAGGTTAATCATGTTTAAAGGTAATCATGTTTAGTTTAGCATTAAGCATGCTTAGCACGGCCATTAGTGCGCATAAGTACGTTATTAGCACGGCTTAACCGAACTAATCGCCGAGAATTTAAAACTCCCCAATCCTCACGTGCATAGTCATCCAATCATAGACACATGGAGAGCTGGTGGGTTACGTGGCCCATGACTAAGCATTTGAAAAGCCACGCAAGGCCTTGTTGCTCGGCAAATGGCTTCTTCGAATTGGCCGCACCCATTAACTCATTTTTCTCCCAAATTCCACCGTACTATATATATCAAGAGTGGGGATGAGGAAGTTCAGCACTTTACTTAAGTCATCATTTAATGAAAGTTAAGAGAGATTAAGGTTTAAACACACGCACGGCTAAAGCACGTACTCGGAGCCAAAAATCACGCTTGTCTTATGAAATTCTCCGAGCACTTGACGAGGTATTATCTCCGTTACCCTCTTTTCATGATAGTAAGACCAGTTTAAGGATATGAGGTTCAGCCATGTACCAGAATTCATGATAAATGCTTTAAGTATACTCGGTTTCGTACTTATATGTCATGACCGAGTGATGTTTAATTTTATTCGTATAACACCGAGTAATTCATGCTTATTTGATCATTTTAGGTAATTATATGATCAGTTTTAAAAGATAGGTCGAGACAAGTTGAAGTTTAGTTCATGAATTGGCCTATGGAAGTGGACTGCACACGTAGTGCACGCCCACGGGCCGTAGTATGCCCTCTCGTGTTGTTTGTATATATGATCAGAATTGTTCGAGTAATCCCTGTCTCAATAGCCTTTAAATAGTATTTTATGATCAGTTTCTTGATGTTATTTGATAAAATTTCAAGTTTATTCGAGGAAGTTGGCTTAACGCCAAACATGTGCGTATGGTACGCACGCCTCGACACTATGCGAGTCTATCTAGTGAAGTTCGTGAATTTTGGGTTAAAATCAGTATGTATAGTCATGTTATGTTTAAACATGTGGAATCATGTTAATGTTGCCGGAGAAAGTAGCTGGACGGCCGGCGAAATGCCGACCGAGATGCCTACCGCACGCAGCGTGCGCGCAGGCGTGCCCGGCAAGCCCAGCGAGTACGCAGGCAACGTCTGCGCGCCCAGTAACGCGCACGCGTGCCCAGTACTCGGCAGTCAAGCATCGCGATGCTGCAGTTACGCGCGTAGACGTGCGCAGTGCACGCCAACATGCCCAGCAGCGTGCCAGCGATGCTCAACGGGCCTCGGCGTTGCCCGGCAGCACGCCCGAGCGCCCAGTCAACCCAGCACGCGTAGCCCGCGTGCCAGTCACCTACCCACGGTGGCAGTGCCCGGTAGTGCATGTACGTGCCAGTACCGTCGCCAGCGTGCACGGTAGTGGCCTGTTGTGCCTAGTAAGCGTTCAGTCGTCACTGGCCGTGCACAGCAGCACGCCAGCGACCGTCCCCAGCGCACGCACGGTGCCAGCAGCACTAGCCAGCGCCCGGGACCAACCCAACAGCGCCAGCCAGCACCAGCAGCGCCGGCAGCGCCCAAGCCGCGTCTAGTGCGGGAGTAACCGAGCCGGTGGTCAATCAGCAGCCGACTGCCCGGCTACAGCGAGCCGACGGTCCGGCCAGTTAATGAACCGACCGGTTTAGACCGGATTTTGAGTTGTTCAGTATTTATTGATTCGGTTCGAGTCCAGTATAGTATTTCAGTCCCGCTTTCAGTTAAATTTCAAGTCCAGTCCAGTTCAGTAAATTCATGTCAGTTCAGTTCCGAGTTTATTCAGTTCCGGTTATACCGGTTAAATCCAGATATCATGTTAAAGTCCAGTAGAGCATCTTGACGTATTAAACAGTTATTTTATTAGTTTGAGCATAGTATTTAGTAATTGTTTATATTATTTTCAGTTTGTTCAGGATCCAGATATCAGCACTTACATTTTCAAATCAGCAGTTCAGGTGGGGACTCAGACTGGGGATTACATTGGTTATAATTGCTCTATCATGTTTTAAGGTATGTATATGAGTTATTCCACTTTGAGTGGAGGCACAGTAGCCTTAATAGGCCATCCCGAGTTCCGGTGGAGGCGCAGTAGCCTTAATAGGCCATCGGAATGTGCACATGGACGGACATAGTGTCCGAGGAGGTTCAGTTCAATTACAGACCTTGTGTCTGGAGATTACAGTTACTTATATATACCTGCAGTCATGATATTGATATTATTATTAATATTTACTTTAGTATGAGTTTCTGCGGAGTACAGTGTCTTTAGTAGTCACGCTCCCACTATTATCATGTTTTTCAGGTCATGATGTCGGGGCAGAGGAGTGAGATGACGGAGCTGTTCAGTACTATGCTTATAAAGTTAAAATTATGTTTTGTACAGTTTGAATTTGGCATAGCAGTGCCATTACTATTTTCAGATAACTTGTTTTCACGATCACGGTACTGCTATCCAATTTCACCACTACAGTTTCCACTGATGTTTTACTGTTCGTCATTCTTAATCAAATGGATCAGTCGGCGAACTAGTAGTTGGTTTCTCAAACCAAAAGTCTAGATTTTTCAGTCAGTTATGTATTTTAGTAGCACTCCGAATCAGTACTTCGCAATATAAAATGTTTCATTTTGAATGTAATTGCGAAAAGCGTGCTCTGATTTTCATGAAATAGCGGGGTGTTACAGTTGGTATCAGAGCACGTTTTTGCGTCTCTGAAAGTTTTCATGAGTCAGAAAGTTTTAGAAAAACCCGAACACGTCACACTCACGCCTCGCCGACTACCAGGTAAGTGCTGATAAATTTTTAAATTATAAACAATTTACTATTTCTATGCTCAGAAATTTCTCAGTTACAATATAGTTAAGATGCTCGAATCATGTTCATGATCAGTAGTCAATATACTCGGGATTTTATGTCAGTATTCCCCGGTCATGTTTAGCAACTCGTCAAGAAATTTGTGTGCTTTATTGATTAGCTTCAATAAAGTCATCAGTAAGGATGTCCGGGTTAGAATTCAGAACTTCAGAAAGAGGATAGGATTGGAAACTCTAGATTCAATTCTAGATTTATTCAGGTTGAGTTAATGCCTTGTTCAGTGATTTGTAAACATTTATGTTATACAAATCTTAGCAATCATGTTCCTCAGAAGTTTTCTATCGAAAATTGCTTGTTTTGCCAATTAGTTGGCACATTCCAAAGAAGAATTCCTTGAGTTAGACCAGGAAATAAGTTCAATTTTCCTGAGTTAAGTCAGTAAATCAAGTTCAGGGCGAGATTTTTCATGCTAAAGGTTGTTAAAATTTTCAAGTCATTGTTAAGGTAACGGTTTCCAGTGTATAAGAGTCAATAAGTCCGGGTTACCATGGAGGCTTGAAATAAGAGCCATTAAGCTGGGTATACCATGGAGGCTTGAAGCTGAGATCGGAGCAGTACAGTTTCAGAAAGTAACAACCTTTAGAGTCAGCAAGTCGGGTATCTTACAAGTTAGATACTCTGAGTTTAGTTGACAAAGTTCAAGATCAGTTAATTATTCAGTACTTGCGGGACCAGTTGATACTGGAGCAGCCCTATATAGTACATAATCATAAGTCAAAGATCACGATTTAAAGGCAATGTTCATATTTTAAGGTCGACGTATAATAGTTGTTCAGCCGGGTTAAAATGGAGGTCTGTGATACAGACTATTAGTCCAGTTTTACCTAGAAACTTGAAGTCGCACCTTATCAAGTCAAGTAAGTCAGTAAATGTCACGTTCCAAATTCTGAGATGATTATTTTAAGTTGTCTCGGAATAGTTTTCAGAATTCAGGTAAGAATGATTCAGTCATGTAAAAGTTAAGTCCTGGATATTCAGTTATATGAATGCTCAGGCTAGTCATGTTAAGTCAAGGATAGTCTGTCTAATAAGACAAGACTTATCAGTCATTTTAAGTATATCCAGTGCCTCGATTCTCAAATGTAGATGATTTGAGAACTCGTAGGAAAGATCAATTCATAATAAACTTTTCTTGAGGTTATGTTTGACCTCAGGAAAGGTAAACAGTTGCAGGTACAACCTGTCGATATACGACACGGTAGAGAAGACCAATCAACATCAACAGATCATGCCATGATGACAACCAAGCTTTCCATTCAAGGATGCATGACGCCAGAAGAGACGGATGCCATGCCTGAGTTACAGTACACTGGGAAGTCACAGAGAGTTAGCATTATAGTACATTGAGGTTACTAGCCGAGATACAGATATGATCAACCATACAGACTACATCGACATCGCAGGTACAATGTTCGCCAGGTGCTGTATGCAGGTGTGCCGCACTCACTTGATGAGGAGCAGGTATGCCGCATTACAATGTGCCGCGAACGATGTGCCGCATATCGAGTAGACATTCACGAAAGGTAATTGCCAAGATTGCTAGTTACCCTCATTTGTACATGTGCGTATCTCTGAAATTTTCCAGGAGTACTAATGACTGGGAGTTCCACAACCGATGTTCAGACCGAAGAGCAACAACCAGCCAGGAGATGAAGACCAGTATGCTTAAGAATTATGTTTTTAATGCTAAGTATAATAAATGGAACACTTTATCTTATAAAAGTGTCCCGTTTCAGTCAGTGTTAATCATCAACTCACTTAATTGCGAATTGTTGATTTCTCAGTTAAGATCAAGTCTAATGTTCAGTATTCAAAACTGAATTCTCAAGTCATGTAATCAGCAAGTATAAGCTTTATGTTAAGCTTGTACATTTCAGTTTTAGTATTTCCGAGGACGGAAATATTTTAAGGAGGGTGGGTTGTTATACCCCGAGTTTTATTAATAAAGGAAAATACTAGCTTTTAATTTCAAGCTAGCCTTTGTTAATAAATAATCATGTTCATGTTCAAGTTCAAGTGATTCAGCCAGCTATATTCCAAGTTCTACTATTGGTCGATGTATTATTCGGTTTGATAACCGAATGAGTTTTCAGATTTAATTCCGATTCATTTAATTAGTTAATGAGTTCGGAATTAATAAGCCAAGTTGACGAACTATTCGAAATATTAATGTTCGGATTAATCGTCTAAGTCAAGAATATTCGAATTAAGTTTCGAATGTCATATTTATGCTCGGAATAATCTTCCGATCAGTATTTCGGTTAGAATTCCTTATGTCAAGTTGGGTTTTCCTATACATCGGTGCGTTCACATTGGTACACCGTCCATCATTAAGTAATGGTCATTAACCCTTGCTTAATTAACTTAATCCATGTTTAAGCTAATTAATCATAATTAGCTTAAAGTAATCATGATTAGCTTAATGTTAATGACGATTAGTTAACATTAATGAGGATTAGTTTAATGTTAATCATGTTTAAAGGTAATCATGTTTAGTTTAGCATTAAGCATGCTTAGCACGGCCATTAGTGCGCATAAGCACCTTCTTAGCACGGCTTAACTGAACTAATCGCCGAGAATTTAAAACTCCTCATTAGTTTAATGTTAATCATGTTTAAAGGTAATCATGTTTAGTTTAGCATTAAGCATGCTTAGCACGGCCATTAGTGCGCATAAGCACGTTCTTAGCACGGCTTAACTGAACTAATCGCCGAGAATTTAAAACTCCCCAATCCTCACGTGCATAGTCATCCAATCACAGACACATGGAGAGCTGGTGGGTTACTTCGCCCATGACTAAGCATTTGAAAAGCCACGCAAGGCCTTGTTGCTCGGCAAATGGTTTCTTCGAATTGGCCGCACCCATTAACTCATTTTTCTCCCAAATTCCACCGTAATATATATATCAAGAGTGGGGATGAGGAAGTTCAGCACTTTACTTAAGTCATCATTTAATGAAAGTTAAGAGAGATTAAGGTTTAAACACACGCACGGCTAAAGCACGTACTCGGAGCAAAAAATCACGCTTATCTTATGAAATTCTCCGAGCACTTGACGAGGTATTATCTCCGTTACCCTCTTTTCATGATAGTAAGACCATTTTAAGGATATGAGGTTCAGCCATGTACCAGAATTCATGATAAATGCTTTACGTATACTCGGTTTCGTACTTATATGTCATGACCGAGTGATGTTTAATTTTATTCGTATAACACCAAGTAATTCATGCTTATTTGATCATTTTAGGTAATTATATGATCAGTTTTAAAAGATAGGTCGAGACAAGTTGAAGTTTAGTTCATGAATTGGCCTATGGAAGTGGACTGCACACGTAGTGCACGCCCACGGGCCGTAGTATGCCCTCTCGTGTTGTTTTTATATATGATCAGAATTGTTCGAGTAATCCCTGTCTCAATAGCCTTTAAATAGTATTTTATGATCAGTTTCTTGAGGTTATTTGATAAAATTTCAAGTTTATTCGAGGAAGTTGGCTTAACGCCAAACATGTGCGTATGGTACGCACGCCTCGACACTATGCGAGTCTATCTAGTGAAGTTCGTGAATTTTGGGTTAAAATCAGTATGTATAGTCATGTTATGTTTAAACATGTGGAATCATGTTAATGTTGCCGGAGAAAGTAGTTGGACGGCCGGCGAAATGCCGACCGAGATGCCTATCGCACGCAGCGTGCGCGCAGGCGTGCCCGGCAAGCCCAGTGAGTACGCAGGCAACGTCTGCGCGCCCAGTAACGCGCACGCGTGCCCAGTACTCGGCAGTCAAGCATCGCGATGCCACAGTTACGCGCGTAGACGTGCGCAGTGCACGCCAACACGCCCAGCAGCGTGCCAGCGATGCTCAGCGGGCCTCGGCGTTGCCCGGCAGCACGCCCAAGCGCCCAGTCAATCCAGCACGCGTAGCCCGCGTGCCAGTCACCTACCCACGGCACCCAGCAGTGCCCGGTAGTGCATGTACGTGTCAGTACCGTCGCCAGCGTGCACAGTAGTGGCCTGTTGTGCCCAGTAAGCGTTCAGTCGTCACTGGCCGTGCACAGCAGCACGCCAGCGACCGTCCCCAGCGCACGCACGGTGCCAGCAGCACCAGCCAGCGCCCAGGACCAACCCAGCAGCGCCAGCAGCGCCGACAGCACCTAGGCCGCGTCTATTACGCGAGTAACCGAGCCGGTGGTCAGTCAGCAGCCGACTGCCCGGCCACAGCGAGCCGGCGGTCTGGCCAGTTAATGAACCGGCCGGTTTAGACTGGATTTTTAGCTGTTCAGTATTTATTGATTCGGTTCAAGTCCAGTACAGTATTTCAGTCCCGTTTTCAGTTAAATTTCAAGTCCAATCCAGTTCAGTAAGTTCATGTCAGTTCAATTCCGAGTTTATTCAGTTCCGGTTATACCGTTTAAATCCAGATATCATGTTAAAGTCCAGTAGAGCATCTTAACGTATTAAACAGTTATTTTATCAGTCTGAGAATAGTATTTAGTAATTGTTTATATTATTTTCAGTTTGTTCAGGATCCAGATATCAGCACTTACATTTTCAAATCAGCAGTTCAGGTGGGGACTCAGACTGGGGATTACATTGGTTATAATTGCTTTATCATGTTTTAAGGTATGTATATGAGTTATTCCACTCTGAGTGGAGGCGCAGTAGCCGTAATAGGCCATCCCGAGTTCCGGTGGAGGCGCAGTAGCCTTAATAGGCCATCGGAATGTGCACATGGATGGACATAGTGTCCGAGGAGGTTCAGTTCAGTTACAGACCTTGTGTCTGGAGATTACAGTTACTTATATATACCTAGAGTCATGATATTGATATTATTATTAATGTTTACTTTAGTATGAGTTTCTGCGGAGTACAGTGTCTTTAGTAGTCACGCTCTCACTATTATCATGTTTTTCAGGTCATGATGTCGGGGCAGAGGAGTGAGATGACGGAGCTGTTCGGGACTATGCTTATAAAGTTTAAATTATGTTTTGTACAGTTTGAATTTGGCATAGCAGTGCCATTACTATTTTCAGATAACTTGTTTTCACGATCACGGTACTGCTATCCAATTTCACCACTACAGTTTCCGCTGATGTTTTACTATTCGTCATTATTAATTAAATGGATCAGTCGGCGAACTAGTAGTTGGTTTTTCAAACCAAAAGTCCAGATTTTTCAGTCAGTTATGTATTTTAGTAGCACTCCGAATCAGTACTTCGCAATGTAAAATGTTTCATTTTGAATGTAATTGCGAAAAGCGCGCTCTGATTTTCATGAAATAGCAGGGTGTTACATTTTTGATATGATGGCCTCGAGCTTGGCCTCAGCTTCCAAAGACTTCTCACTAGATTTCACAAGATCTTTCTTCAAACTCTCTTGGTTTTCCTTCAATGAGACTATTATCTTCTTGAGCTCCTTGGTCATGTTTCTTTCAGTCTGGAGAAGTAACTCCAGCTCTCTAACCTTTTCCTCGGCTTTGGAATCAAACTCGTGAATCAAGTTGTCGGTAAACTCCTTCATTTGGACGGTTTTGTTCATTAAACCAGCCATGGCACTTTCCAGAGTCCCTGTCCAAGTTAACAACTTTTGCCAAATTAAAATGCATGCATGCCCTGAAGTGTAGTTCAACAGCTTATGAACAACTTTTGCCAAATCAAAATGCAAGCCTTTGAAATGTATCAGACTTTAAAGACTTTGAAGTCTTTTTTTAAGTCTTTTTCTTAAAAGTTAGTAACAAAATTTAAAATTAAATGCAAAAAGAACACATGATATTAAATGCAAAAAGAACACATGAATGACTGAATAGTTCTAAATTTCTAGTTTCCATTTGAGGTGGGCGCGTGGGTCTAGGATTGAAAACGAGCTGAGCGGCTTGTGAGTCGCTCACGAGCGCTCGAGTCAAAGCTCGAGTCGAGCTCGAGATTGACCGAACTCGAGTCGAGCTCGAGCGACTCTAGCACGAACTCGAGCTCATAAAGACATTATTCAATGGGGAGAGAAAATGAAGAGAGAGCGAGAGAACGTACCTGATGAACAAATGTGGTTCTCTCCGTGAAAGTTCGACAACTATACTGCAAAACAACAATCCAAAAAATAAAAAAAGGCAACAAAAATCATGAAACTTATAAACAACAAAAAAGTAAGGGAAAAATAAAAGGCTGTGAAATCCAATAATCTGAAACATGAAGTGAGACTATTAGTTCTCTAACAAGAAAAAAAAAAAA
>CACSLK010024123.1:950496-963030 GCA_902706635.1 Striga hermonthica
TTCACTATTGAGAAAGAGAGTGAATTAGATACTGAAAAGGCTCAAACTTCCATTCTTGAAGGTAGTGTCAAACTTGCTAAACAAGATGGGTTGGAAAAGACTCAGACCATTCAATGCTTAAGGTCTGAACTATTTTCAACTCCAAAACTTCTTGCTGATCGAACAAGGAAATATTAAAGCTCAAAAGTGAACTTAGCCGACTCATGAACGAACACTCGAGCATGGAAAGCAAACTGAGTGCAAACTCGGCAGAGCTAGAACGTACTACAGAGGCCATTCGGAAATTGAACAAAGGGAAAGCGGATTTAAATGAACTTCTCTCCATGGGAAGACAATATGGTGATCTCACCGGATTGGGTTACACTGGCAACGTTGACAAATCTGTTCATCCCTCTGAAGGTACAATTAAAATCAATCATCCAGGCCTTGGATTCTCAGACAAGTCTGGTATTGAAGGTACGAGTCCTCATGGGAAACCATCTCGCAACTTGTTTGGCAGGTTTGTAAAAAGCACTGTAAGTAAATCTTCTCCACCTAAACCTGCAGTGAAGGTTCATGTACCTATTCCGGAATCTGTAAGTAAATCCCCTCGTAATTTTGTTCCAATTTGTCATTACTGTGGAGTAACTGGTCACATCAGACCCAAATACTATAAGATGCAGCATGATCTTTGTTCTAGTAAAGTCTTTAACTGGAATCGCTTCGGTGTACCAGTGAACATTCGTGCAATGAATTCTCCTAAAAATTTCTTTAAAAATCGGCAAGTGTGAGTTGCAAAAAGTTCCTTTAAATGTCTTGCGTCAGTATTGTCCCTTAGAACCTCACTTGAAGGGAAGTGGTATCTTGATAGTGGGTGTTCAAGGCATATGACTGGTGAACCAGCATACTTGTTGAATATCAAAATTGGTTCGAATGGGGAAGTCACTTTTGGTGATGGTGTGAGCAATAAAGTAATTGGAACATGTTGTTTAAACTTGGGTGGTTTACCTAGATTAGATGATGTGTTACTCATGGATGACTTGAAAGCAAATCTCTTGAGTGTGAGTCAACTTTATGACTAAGATCTTAGTGTCAGTTTCTCTTGTGATAAGTGTTATGTGAAGAACAATGAAGGTACATGTGTGCTTACCGGTTCTCGTTCAACTAACAATTGCTATCTTGTTGACTTTAATGAAAAATGCCTTCAAGCAAATGTTAGTGAATCTGAAATCTGGCACCAATGCCTGGGTCATATTGGATACTCTCACTTGGTCAAATTGTCTAATGCAGGTGTGGTCCGCGGGGTTCCGAAAATCTCTATGAAGGAACATCCGATCTGCGAACTTTGTCAACTGGGTAAGCAAACTCGAGCATCTCATAAAGCACAGAACCACGTTGTTTCAAAGAAAATTCTGGAGTTACTTAACATAGTTCTGATGGATCCCATACAGGGGGTTATCAAGGTAAAAAGTATCTTTTTATGTGTGTAGATGATTCTCACTATTTACGTGGGTTGACTTCTTGCGTGAGAAATCTGACACCTTCTCTGCCTTTGCGTCACTTTGTGTGAAAATTCAAAATAAGAAAGGTTTTTCCATAATCAGTATTCGAAGTGATCATGGGCGAGAATTTGAAAATTTTGAATTGGCAAATTTTTGTGATTCACAGGGTATTCTTCATGAGTTTTCTGCCCCTAAGACTCCACAGCATAATAGAGTTGTTGAGAGGAAGAACCGCACTCTTCATGAGATGGCCAGAGTTATGTTGAACTCCAAGAAAATTTCTCATAGATGGTGGGCAGAGGCAATCAACACAGCCTGCTATCTTATGAATATGGTGTACCTTCGTCGAAGTATGGGTCTGACATCTTATGAGCTCTGGAAAGGCAAGATCCCTAACCTTAGTCATCTGCATGTTTTTGGGTGTAAATGCTTTGTTTATAATGATCGTGAACAACTTCAGAAATTTGACGCTAAATGTGATGTAGGGTTCTTTCTTGGATATTCTAACAACAGTCGAGCATACCGTGTGTACAACACAAGTACCTCCACTGTGATAGAATTCATGAATGTGACCTTTGATGAAAAATCCTCCCATGTTGGTCATCATTATCTTTTAATCTTGGTGAAAATGTTATGAATACTCAGGATACTCAAAAGGTTTACAGTCTTATAGACTGTGAAGCTAATGAACGTACAGACGGAGCTGAAAGCTCTCAGGAAGATCTGGTAGAATACAATGTTTCTGCTACATCTGATTGTTCTGCACAACCAAGGCGTGATCCACCACTGAAGGTTCAAAAAGATAATCCATCTAAATTAGTCATTGGAGACCTCAATGAGAGGGTAACCAAAAATTCTAGAACTCAGTAAAGAAACTCATGGGTGTTTCTCACCTTGCGTGATAAACCTCGTTGATTGAATCAAAGAACGCTAAAGAGGCATTGAAGGATGAGTGTTGGATCTCATCTATGCAAGAGGAACTTGAGCAGTTCACTAGAAATGATGTCTGGGAGCTAGTTACTGAACCTTCATCAGGAAATGTTATCAGTACCAAGTGGATCTTCAAGAACAAAACTGATGAGTTTTGGAATGTGACACGCAACAAGGCGAGACTAGTTGCACAAAGCTACACTCAGACTCAGGGGTTGACTTTGATGAAACCTTCGCCCCTGTCGCAAGACTCGAATCGGTGCGTATATTTTTATCAATTGCGTGTCTGATGAAGTTCATTGTCTATCAGATGGATGTGAAGTCCGCCTTTCTAAATGGCATTCTACATGAAGAAGCTTACGTCAAGCAGCCTGAAGGGTTCAAGGATCCAAAAAATCCTAATCATGTTTACAGACTCAAGAAGGCCCTGTACGGATTTAAGAGAGAACCTCGTGCATGGTATGAACGTCTGACCATGTACCTTATGGAAAAAGGTTTTAAGAGAGGGGGAGTAGACCAGACATTCTTTGCTCTCCGAACAAATGAAGAGTTGTTGGCAGTTCAAATCTATGTGGACGACATCATTTTTGGGTCAACTTCCAAGAAGTTGGTCAATCATTTTTTAAACTAATGTCGTCTGAATTTGAAATGAGTCTGATAGGTGAACTTTCATACTTCCTTTGGCTTCAGGTAAAACAAGATAAAGATGGTATCTTCTTGCACCAAAGCAAATATGCAAAAAACCTTGTTAAAAAGTTTGTTATTGAAAATGCTAAAAATCCTCAAACTCCCATGGGCACTCATTTGAAAGTGTCTAAGGATGATGAAAGTACATCTGTTGATCAAAATCTTTACATAAGTATGATTGGTAGTCTTCTATATCCTACTGCTAGTAGACCTGACATTTGTTATAATGTTGGACTTTGTGCTAGGTACCAGTCTGCTCCCAAAGAATCACACATGAAGGCAGTCAAGCATATTATCAAATATGTTGGAGGTACATCGGAGTATGACTTATTTTACTCTGCTGATACGAACCTACATCTTGTAGGTTATTGCGATGCTGGCTGGGCTGGAAATCTTGATGATAGGAAAAGTACTTATGGTGGTTGCTTCTATATAGGTTCAAATTTGGTGTTTTGGTTCTGTAAGAAGAAAAACTGCATCTCTCTCTCTACTTCTGAAGCTGAGTACATCGCGGCGGGGAGTTGTTGCTCTCAATTGGTCTGGATGAAACAAATCCTATCTGAGTATGGTATGAAGTTACATTCGACTCAACTTTTTTGTGACAACACTAGTGAAATAAATATTTCAAAAAATCATGTCCAACATTCTCGTACCAAACATATTGACATTCGCTATCATTTTATTCGAAATTTGGTGAAAGATAGAATAATTGTGTTGGACCATGTACCTACGGAAGATCAGTTTGCCGACATTTTTACGAAAGCACTTGATTCGAAATGCTTTTTGTCACGAAGGAAATCCTTAGGAATGTGTGTCATATAATATCTATGCATGAGCGTTAGTTGCATTGTATATATCTGTATTTATTAGTATTGCATAAAAGAAATTCTGCATTTTGGCATTGTAGTATGTAGGTTCATCCCTAGAAGCTTCCTTGAATAGTTTATTGTTGGACTTATTGATTGATGGTCTATGGACTCTAACTGGTCAGTTTGGTGGAGCTCGTCATAATGATCATTTAAAATTACTTGTAAGAGCTACTCTCGTGAAAGTAAGCATCAGACAATTATCACATGAGATGTTTCCATGATCACCTGTGAAACGAGTTACGTGCTTAGCAATAATAGAGGTGTGATAGCTACAGGCAGTCATTCTTGCGAATGAAAGTTCATTGGTGAAATAAGGTTGGTCATCTTACACAAAATCTCAGCATGTTCTAATAAAACTTTTTGCAGTATGATTCACACCTCGAGTAATGGGCTTGACATTGGCGTATTGTTGATGTCAGTAAGTGAATTGGTGTGGAAGTTCATAGAACGAAGTAAGTTCATCATGTGTATTGGCTGAATTGCGAATGAAAAATTCGTTCTTTGCTAAGAGAAAGTGGTGAATAAACTTATATTAATTTCATGTTATATAAAAGGTGGAGGAGTTGGTTTGATTTCTCTCTATTTTTTATAGTGTCGAGCTCTCTAAAAATTGATTAAGGGAGATTTTTAGATTATTCGGTTAGTGTATCTCTCAATATTGCATGATTGGAAGTATCTTGGGTATTGTATGATAAATATTTTATTTAGACATATGCATAAAATTTCCTTGTGATTGATTGAGTTTCAAAAATGGTGCTAAATTATTTTTAGTACTAAAATCTGATCATGATTCTCTCTGAAACTTCATCTTGCGTATATATGGTAGCTTGTGTCGAGATTTTTTGTAAGTGAATAATTTTTTTTAAAGGGAACGGTTTTATTTCATGCATTAAGTGTTGGGCAAGTTTTGAAATTCAAAAAGCTGAACCGTCTTGTAACTTGCCTCGATAACCAAAATTCCTTTTCCCTATATCTATCATATCTCCTCTCATCTCTCCCTCTCACTCATATCCATCAAATCTCTGATTTCTCTCATCTCACCAAAATTATCTAACATTCCTTACCTGTGTGAAGCTCGTCCTTTTGAAATCATGCCGAAATCCAAACAGGGAAATGTGAAGCCGAAGAAGGATGTTCCGAAACCTTCTCAGCGTTCAACTCGTCAAAGCCAAAGCACTGAAACTCCACCAGATCTCACTCCTTTCGATATGGCAACCGAAAAAGCACAACCTTCTCGACAGAACAAAACTAAGGTTTCTCTTAGCCCTAAAAAGTCTTCAACGACCAAAGTGGTTCAACCCGATGTTGCTGGGGTCAGTGAAAAGGTTGGAAAAGGGTCTCCCTCTATCACTAAGTCTCCGAAAAAGAGAAAGAAGGCCCTTGCGGTTACTGGCGGAAAATCAAAAAAAGCGAAAAAGACCATCATCTTGCATGAACCTCCTACTGCAGTGGATTCTGCTTCCAAGTCTGGTGGAGAGTCGTCTCCTGATGTTGCTAATAATGGTGACTTTATCAAAAAGGAAATCGATAAGTTCGCCGTTGAACCAGAGAAATCCGTTGACCCTATCATTGCTGAAAAGGATACTTCCTTTCTTGTGGATAAGGAAGATGTTGGTGATGCTGAAGATGTTGGTCCTGATAGTCCTCTTGCTATTGGTAATGCCTTTTCCCGTCAATTTTATTCTTCTGTGTCTGAGACTCACTTTTCCGGTATATTCTCTCAAATGAAATTTTGCCCAGAAAGGACGATTGTTGGTGAGCACTTTGAACAACTTGGTATGCTCGAACTCTTGAAAAAGGTTGGGCTCAAAAGTTTGGTTATGTCTGTTGGTATATATTGTCCTCAACTGGTTGGTGAATTCTATTCGAACTTGTCTGTCTCTGTTTCTGACTCTACTTCCATGAAGTTTCAAAGGGTGTTTGTGCGGAACAGCATTATTGAGTTCTCGCCGTCTGTTGGAAACTCGGTACTAGGATTGGCTAAAGGTTCTTCACTATATCCTCTAACCGATGACCTTGATGAGGTTGCAAACACTCTGACTGGTGGCCAACTGAGCAAGTGGCTTTCTCCTGGACTCTTTGTGAAAAGTCTCACCTCGCCGGCTAATGCCGTACAGAACAGTTTGTTACTCCTACCCAGGCACAAGTCATCTATCGAGTTCTTAATGGTGTTCCATTCGACCTTGGATCTGTTATCTTTGATATGGTGGTATCTTTTGTTGAAATCTCCAAACCACACAAGTTGCTACTTTATCTGTCTACTATTTGTGCCATTCTCTTCAAGGCCGGTGTGAAAATGGACCCACGTGTGGGTGATAGCTTGTCTCCTGCCTTAAAGCCTCAAGCCCTTGCTGGTGTAAAGCCTGCTCCTCCTCGACCGTCCTATGTAAAGGCCTCTGAAGTTCCTTCCCAACTACGTGGGTTTCTGAACCAACAAATAGCAGTTCTTTCTGGGCTTGAAAAGAAGCTTGCTAATCAACGAAGGTACTATAAAGAAGTGTTGGGTGCAATGAAGTTACGAGCTCCTTTGGTATCTAAATCGAAAAAATGAGAGATCAAGAAAGCTTCTGCTGGAAAGGGTGAAAAGAAGAAAGTACCTATTAAGGGGGAGAAATCTAAGGTTGCTACTGCTACGGCCAAAGAGAAAGAGAAGGTTGGTGATGTTGCTGTAAAAGAAAAGGAGAAGGCTCCTAAGTCTGAGGAAGGTTTAGATGCTGAAGATGATGAAGAAGGTTTTGATGCTGAGACTGAGGAGGAAGATGCTGCTTTAGAGGAAGACAGTGAAGCTGTTTCTGAAGAAGGTTCTGCAGAAGAGGAGTCTGAGGATAAAGGGTCTGCTTAGACCTTTTGGCTGGAAATTTGACTATGTTTTGTTCAAACTAAAAATTATTTGATCTGCGTGTTGGTCTTTTTTTTTATTTTTTTTTTATTTTCTACTTTGCGTGTGATGAACTCTTTTAACCTATGAACTGTTTTGGTTTGTTTTGAACTATTCAGGTATTTGAGTTGTTCATATGAACAACACTTCTGTGATGAGATAAGAATACCTTGGGTTAGTATTATGTTGCAGGATATGTCTTTTTGCATGCAGGTCCAAAGGATGTGTTTTCGGTTTATCTGCCAAAGGGGGAGATTGTAAGTTCTGAATATTGGCAGTAAATTGAAGAACATTCTTAAATTCACAGGATTCAGACAATCACAACAATAGTTAAGGAAAGTTTGTTTTAGTCGCTAAAAAGTATTTTTAATTGGAGTTGGTTATTGATAATGCGTGTTTATTATGGCAGGTCTATTAGAAGGAACTCGGGATTCACCTTCTATAATTACGAGAGAAAGATTGCGGACTTGACATAAAAAACACTTACCATAAGTACATTCTGACTTGGAGGGAAAGCTAAATAGAAGACTTACGAAACGCAGTTCGAAGATAAAAGGAGGACGAGACGCATGTTGAGTAGGACTTTTGATTTACCTTTTATTTTGTAGTATCTGAATTGATTTGGATATATATATATTTTGAAGTGAAGTGAAATAAGTGTGTTGTTCTTGTATGAGAGAAAATTGAGAGTGGATGGAGGTTCATCCTAATAGAGTTTGAGGGATTCAAACGAGAAAAACCACAAGAGATTTGTGGTCGGATAAGTAGTAGTGCAGATCATTGTTCAAGTAGAGTGTAGAGGGAGTCTATGTTGTAAACCCTTGAAGTGAGAGTCTATGTGATATTTGCATTAATGAAAGAGATCCGAATGGGAGAGTGGGACGCTCTCCTGAAGGTTCAATTTTTAGTGATACTGCTTCCGCAATTGCTTGAATCTTCTTAGAATTTTGTTCTATTAATTTGTATGCAAATCTGAATACTTGGTGTACAAGTATCAAATTTCAAAAATCTAGTTAGAGGGGCAGTAATAAAAAAGTTAAGAAGTCTATGTTGGTATTGGAAACTAGCCATAACTGGTCTTAGGGTAATCAATGAAGGTGTCGGTGTGGAATTGTAAAGAATTGGGGGGACCCTCTACAATTTTCCAAATCAAAGAGTCTCTCAAGACTACCTCCCAGATTTTCTTTTCTTATCTGAAACAAAAAAAATATGAAAATTGTTTGTTCAAAGTGCAAGTTTGAATATAGGTGGGTTGTGGCTAATCCAGTAGGATTTTGAGGAGGTGTCCTCTTGTATTGGTCTGCTAACATAATAGTGGAAAAGCTTTTGTATAGTGAATTTTTCATTGGACTGTTTTTCGAATTTAATAACAGTGTTGTCTCTCAATGGGGGGTGTTTGTTTATGCAAGCAACATCCCTTTTGAAAGAGTCTCTCAATGGAATTTTCTATTGAGACACAGTCTGATGTGGGGTAAACACTGGTTTGTGGGAGGGGATTTCAATGATATCCTCTCCAACCATGAGAAAAGTGGTGGCCTTAGTAGAGGGAAGTGTAGTTCCATGGTTTTAGATCTTTGGTTAGAGGGTTAGAAGTTGTGGATAGTGAAATGATTGGTCATCCTTTCACTTGGTCCAGTCACAGACAAGGGGATGAATTCATAGACATGTTTTTTTTTTCCCAGATGGGATCAAAATGTTCCCTAATGTTGTGGTTATGCACATACCCCTTTATTCTTTAGATCATTGCATACTTCTCTTGGTGGTGGATGGTTTTGTGTCTAAGGCTCCTAGAAGATTTCAATTTGATAATAAATGGGCCAGGGTTGAGGGGTTTCAGGAAGTGGTTTCAAAGGCTTGGAATATAACTGTGAGAGGGTTCAACCTGTTCAGCATCCAAAGCAGAATTAGAAGTGTTAGAAAAGCTATCCTTGGATGGATATCTACATTTCCTCACAATTCTGCTAAGGGAATTGAGGGACATAATGGGAGACTCTGTGATATTGAGGCTCTAGGTGCTGATAAAGCTAGAATTGATTGGTTAAAATGTGGGGAAAAGAACACCAATTTCTTTCAGGCTTCTATGAAACAAAGGAGAAGGGGTCATGGTCTGGATAACTTGTGTAACTTAGATGGGTCTAGATGTGGTAGTGATTAGAAAACTATTGTTGTGTTAAAAATTTATTTTGCCAACTTGTCTAAGTCCTCTAACCCCAGAGTGGATAGTTATAATCTAGAGGGCATCCCCTCTTCTATCTCCTCTGAGATGAATACCATATTAACTGAGGTGGTTTTAAAGAAAGTGATACGGGAAGCCCTTTGTGACATGCATAAAGATAAACCACCTGGGGAAGATGGTTTAACTGTGGGCTTCTTTCATAGTTCCTGGTCCATTATGAAAGGCCACATTTGGGATATGTTTTTAATTTTTTCCATTGTGGGAGAATCCCCAAGGATATCAATCATGCTATTATTACTTTAATCCCTAAGAAAAAAAACCCTCAACTCATGTTACAGATTTCAGACCCATTAGTCTTTGCAATGTCATGTATAAACTCATAGCCAATGTACTTGCTAATAGGCTCAAAACTGTCTTACATGTGTGTGTCTCTGCAGCCCAATCTGCATTTGTCCCAGGTAGGCAAATCCTGGACAATGCAATTATTTCTAATGAGTGTATCCACTACATTAATAGCAAGAGGGCTGGTAAGGATAGGTTCATGGCAGTTAAGCTGGACATGTCCAAATCTTATGATAGAATTGAGTGGGGATTCTTGGCTAGAGTTTGTCTTAAGATGGGTTTTGTCACAAGTTTGTGATTTGGATCCTTGTCTGTGTGAGTTCCACTTCTTTTAATTTTAGTGTGAATGGGGCTAATGTTGGGTATGTTAGAGCCGGTAGAGGGTTGAGACAATGGGACCCTTTGTCCCCTTACCTTTTCATCATTGTGTTAGAAGCTTTCTCTAATTTGATTTGTCAAGCTAGAATTAATAGGTTGTTTCAGGGGATTGGATTGGGTAAGGATGCTCCTGTAATTTCTCATATGTTCTTTGCAGATGACCCCTTGTTACTTCGAAAGCTGATTTTAATCATGCCCACCATAATATTAACATCCTTAATGAATATTGGTCAGCTTCAGGTCAATGTGTGGACTTAGAGTAAATCCTCTATCTTCTTCTCTAAAAACTCAGATAATTCCACTATATTTGAGGTTTGTAGTATTCTGCAGGGGGTCTCCAAGTACCTAGGTCTCCCTTTGGGAATTGGCCGGTCTAAGAGAGAAACTTTCTAATTTGTGAGTGAAGCAGTCAAAAATAGAATTTCAAATTGGAAAAATGTTTATTTATGTGGGGCATGGAGAGAGGTTCTGTTAAAATATGTGATTGGGGCAATTCCCACATACATTATGCTCCCACTGACTATGTGCGATGATATTTGCAAAGTAGCAATCTTCTGGTGGGGAAAAATAATGAGTTGGGAAACAAATGGCATTGAGCTAGATGGGATAGATTAGCTCAACCTAGGGAGGGTTAGGATTTAAGGACTTAAGAGCATTTAATGAGGCTTTTCTACAAACAATTGTGGAGGATGATTACCATGCCAAATTTGCTGATGAGTAGGGTTATTAAGGGTAGGTATTTTCCAATCTAAGATGTGGGATGTTAAAGCTAGAGGGGGGATTCTTGGCTTTGGAAATGTTGGTTGGGAGATCGAAAATCTTTGCAGTTGGGAACTAGATATAGAATTGGGGATGGTAGGACTGTTGATATTTGGGAATCTCCCTGGCTTCCTGAAATTCAAGGATTTATTCTTTCTTCCAGGTTTTCAGAGAATATGACTAGATTGTTTAAGGTTAGGGATCTCATAAAAGAGGGAGGGAACTATTGGGATAGAGATTTGATTCGTCATACCTTTGAGCCTGGTACTGCCAGAGCTATCTTAAACATTGTATGAAAGATATACTGGTATGGCATGGGCTTATGACTGGGATGTTTTTAGTCCAAAATGCTTATGAGTTGATTATGCAGCAGGGCAAGCAGACTTCTAGAGATAAGGGGTCTTGTAGTACCAGAACCAAATTGAAAAAATGTGGAAAGTTACTTAGAGTATTCCTATTCAGAACAAGATCAAGAATTTTTTGTGGAGGTGTTGGAATGGTTTTGTTAGTTCTAGGATACAATTGAATAAGAGAGGCATGAAAGGTGAGATGAGCTGTGAAGTATTGGGGAGGGAGTTGAGGACTTGAATCATATATGTTCAACTGTCAGAGAGCTAAAGTGTGTTGGAAGTTACTAGGGATTAGCTGGGATATGGTTGAAGAATTTGGGACAGACTTTGGGGTGTGGTGGACAGATATGTAATGCTCCAAAAGCCAACAATATAATTGACAGAATTAGTCTTTCTACTTTTTGTTGTGGTGGCGTTGGAAAACTAGAAATAGTTGGGTGTTTGAAAAGAAATGACTAGGGATATGATAGTGCAATGGACTCTTAATGACTGACAATTGTTTAATGTATGCGAGGAGATTGTGAGCTTAGCTGATGTGGAGAGACAATCAGATGAGAATGATAAGGGGAGGAAGCTGGGTAGATCAGAGGGAACTAGTTCAAGCAGAGGGATTGGGGGAGAGACAGAGGAGAGGGTTAGTGTAGCTGTTAGCTGCTGGGTTCAGAATGGGAGATTGAGGTTAGGTGGGAAAGCTTTCAAAGCAGATAGTGAACTGCAATGGGATACATCTAGGGACTTCAGAGGAAGTTCAGTGGAGTCCTACATTGCGGGAATCAGCTGGGTGATGAAATGTGTCGAAAAAGAAAGAGTATAAGAGCATTGTCGGTTGTGTTGATTGCAAGGAAGTAGTGGAGTGGATTCAAGGACTATCTGAAGATCTGGTGCATCTGGGCAATGAGCAAGGGCATTCAAGCATTTATGTTCTTTTTTAGTCATTGTGATTTTATTTTAGCCAAAATGTCTATTCAAGGTGATTTGTAAACATCATTTTGGTGTTGCTCGAATATGCGTGTGAGCGTGTTAGGACAACTTTAGTGTCTATTTAGGCCTCGAGTATGCATGTGAGCATGTTAGGGCAACTTTAGTTTCTATTTAGGCCTCGCATTGTAAGACGATATCTTGAGTAATTTTATTTTGTTTGTCGTTTGGGAAAAAAAAAAAAAAAAAAATCTAGATAAAAATAAATAAAAATTGAATAAGCATTTGACAATAAGTTCCAAGTTTCCAACTAATAATAATAATAATAATAATAATAACAATAATAATAATAATAATAATAATAATAATAATAATTGTGTGAATATAAATCTTTGTAAATAAATTATATAACTCCTGGTGCATCACATATTTCATCTACTAATACAGGAATAGGTGAATTCAATACTGATGATTCTCTATTTTTTATTTGTTGCCATGCCCACCATTGAATTCTCACAGAAAGTGATTAAACAATGGACCCTGAAATTTACAGATATAACAAGAACAAATAATTAATATATATCATAAATTCAGACTTCTTTTTTTACTATAAGAACAGCAAAATTTGAAAACCTTGAAATTTACAGATATAACAAGAACAAAATGAATATATATCAAAATCATAAATTCAAACTTCTTTTTTACTATAAAAACAATAAAATTAGTAAAATTTAACCCCCTCCCCCAAAAAAAAAAAAAAAAAAAA
>CACSLK010024123.1:963042-989992 GCA_902706635.1 Striga hermonthica
AAAAAGAATATATGTCCAAGCGAGATACAAAAAAAAAAAAATCACAACCCTGAAAGACAACACACACTATCACTTCCAAAAAACACTTTACAACTCCAATTCTATAACCAACTGTATATGCCTTCAACATCTGTGTAACCAACAAAAAATGAGACCTGATCCCTTCAGGTCCAATATCACTATATTTCCCATACAAAGAATGAAGTACCAAACCAGCTTTAATAATTTTAACCGACAAAAGCGAAACTAATCCAACAGGCAATCGGGACGCGAAAATGTGTACTCCTTCGCTTCACAAGCAAAACCGGAACAAATGACGAAAACAATAAGAATCTGCGAAATATTAATAGATCCATGTCATCAGTGAAGGCGGCAATGCCCGCAATATAATAGCCAAGAATTATCTACCTAACAAAAAAAAAAAAAAAACTTTATGAATATGATCAAGAAGACAATTTGTTTACTAATTTGTATACAGATAATCAAAATCAATTATCTAGCATATTCGGGTCTAAAATATACGCGTTTATTAACATACGGTATTGTGAGGACATGGCGACCAGTTATACTTTCCGAAAAAATGTGTGCTTGAATTGTAAAATGTCATACTTTTCATACTGTCTGAATGGTGGTTTCATTTTTTGAAACATGGCATCTCATTATGAAAGTATGCGTGTTTGTTGGAAAAATATGTTCTTCTAACAGTTATACGGCAACCCTGCCGCCACCACAAAGGAGCAAAACTCATACATTTAGGTATCAATGTGCACAGCCATGTAGACCGAACCAAACCTCCATATTTAAAATTTTTGCCTTAGTCAACAACTCCAAGTCCAGTCTCTCACAATCATTTGCCAAAAGAGCATAAATTATAATGAGACACAACAAAGTAATAAAACTTTCTTTTACACAAATTTGTCTTTACCAATATGAATTTTATTCGTCCATTCTATAGCCAGAGTCACCATGTGGTAATCCTTTAGGTGTGGAAATTTTTAAAGCAGAACCGAAACCGACCTAACAAAACAGGACCAACAGTAGAAAATCTAAAACAAGATTAACTGATTTTTCGGTAACAGAAGGTCCATAACAGATCCACTTTCGGCACAATATCGCCTTTTGTTTCGGAAGTTTCGGTAATAACCGAATCTATGTTTCAAAGAAAAAGGAAAATGATCCACTTTCGGCACGATATCGGTTTTGTTCTCTGAAGGTTCAGTAATAACCGACTCTATGTTTCAAAAAGAAAAGGAAAATGCAGAAGAAATATAAATATCCTAATTCCTAATTGTAAATTCGATTGATTATACCTGAACAAAGAACTAATAAATAAACTCTCTCTCTCTCTCTCTCTCTCTCTCTCTCTCTCTCTCTCTCTCTCTCTCTCTCTCTCTCTCTCTCTCTCTCTCTCTCTCTCTCTCTATGGCTCTAGCTCTATTAAAAACCAAACGCCTCCGATAGGTAATTTCCAATCTATTTGTGTTGGGTCAAAAAGTTGATTCTGAGAGTTCTGAATTCGTACTTTTTCTTAATTCTCTGAATACAACTATGCCTCTGATGGTGAAAATTGAAATTATATGGCCATTATTTGAGTTATATCTAGTTGGAAGATAGGCGTTCTATGTGCTGTCATGGCAGCTAATTTATGGTTCAGGAGCTCTGTGTTATTTAAGGAAGACAATGTATGGTCCTTCATTTTGAAAAAACTACAGTAATATAGCATAAATTTAATATACTGAAACAACTTTTGGCTACCAGAAGTTCGGTAACCAACCATTAAATCAGTTTGATATCCGTATTGTGATGTGATAATATCAAATCATCCTGTCCGTTAGTTAATGTGTAGTTCGTTTTATTTATCGAACCCACCCTTGTAAAGTCCACGCATATAAACTTACATAGTTCAATATAAACGATAGTTCAATATAAATGAATTAGAACGAAATCCCTTTACAATGAACTAGCAGTAAAGAGCAGCATGAGCAAGCATGATACAAATAGAGCATCAAGTTCCCAGCAATTAGATAGTGTCATAAAACAAAAGTGAAAAAAGGGTTAGCAGCATCAATTTACCTTAAATAATCTGGCTTGGAGGCAAACTAACCACCAGAGAATTCTGATGCTTTTTGCCTCCTTTTTTTAAAACCACATACCACTACTGAGCTAGACGTTCCAAAACAGAATGAAGTTTTGGGGAACGCCTTCTGAACAATGGCTCGAGGCGGGAAGATGCCACACCAGTTCGCCACCTGTCGGCATCATACATCTCGCTCCATGCCTGTACTATCTCATCCACTTTGAATCCTACACGTCACACAAGTTCCCGCAGAACAGAACCCAAACAAAAATGTTAGCAAGTGAAAAAAAACTCAATCAATCCACAAAGGCAGCCCATATCAACCGTACCTTCTAAAGCAGTCTCATTCGAGCAATGGTTCTTGATCATAACAGCAATATCTGTTGATGAGGCCCCCGCAAGCTCGAATTTCTCAATTGCAACCTCCAAACACTCCTCCCAGCTCGGCAGGCTCAACTTGTACTCCACGACCGACCGCTCATACAGAATTGAGCCCCAAAGGAAGTAAATCTGACAACTCATGCTCGCGGCCCACTCAGCTGGCACATCCCTAAACAACCCATCCAGCCCAAATTTGCGCAGCTCCCCCCTCTCCTTCTCGTGCTTCGAGAGCCCGTTCAGACGCTGTTCCTCCATCTCCTCCCACACCTGCATCCCCTTCTCCATGCTGTCCTCAGCTTTGTTATACAGCTCCAGCACCTGAGCAGAGGGCCCGATCTCCATCCCCGACTTGCTCCCAACCATGTAGCTCCAGGACAGCTTCGCCTGCTCAAACTGCTGAAGCCCGAGCGCGATGAGCCCCTCGTAAAAGTTAGGTTTCACTGTAAGGGCCTCCTCGTACCTCGAGCCCGCGCGAGTGTACTCCACCTGGGCCCAGTCGTAAGCAGCTTTCGCTAGAGCTAATGCAGACTCGGGGGAGGCATCCTCCGATACAGCGGCCCGTTTTCTTGCCTTGGACAGGTGGACATTCCCCCAGTTGAACAGCGCTAAAGCAGTCATTTCCTGGAACCTGGCTGCCGCAAGATCAAACAGCTCCTGAGCATCTTCGCTCGTCACGGTCTCCTCCATTGCCTCTGAGTATAACTTCATTCCAATCTCATGAAGGTCCAGGTAGGAATCGGACTCAAATCCAACGTGATTCTTGAACATCCTAGCGAACTGAACGACCCAGTCTTCAACGCAGGTCGAGCTCGACCCATTCTCCATATTAACATTCCCATTCTCTTCCCGAGGTTTCTCCTCAAGGCCGGTCCCCTCATAGAATGGTTCTTTATCAGGACTGACCTCCGCAATGTAGAGCCTCAGTAAACCCTGATTGCCAGCCAAACCCTCGGCCACCCTAAGCTCGTTATTGGTGGTGATGGTGACCAGATCCCCCTCCTGGTCCTTGTACTTGACGAGCACGCCCTTCAGGCCCGGGAATCTATCCACCACAATGTCCCTCACGAGTCTCACGCTGCAGTTCACAGGGATCTGGGCCGACCTAATGTCCTCTCCGTGGACCAACTTGACCGACTTCAAGACAGGTTTTTCCTCCTTTACACTTATTTTCTCCACCACCACCGCCTTATCCTCCGCCTTCTTTACCTCGTCTACATCCACGCTCTTCTCCTCAGGCTCCCCCACACTTTTCCGATCAGACTTGGCGTTCTTCCTCTTTTTCCCCTTCTCCTTGACCACCTTGAGAGGAACGGGGGCGTTCGGCTCCACGTGATTCGTGGGCAGGTCGATTTCCTTGTCCTCGACCCGGATCCCATTCTTCTCCATGGCATCCTTCACGAGCTCGGCAATCTCGAGGGCGACCATGTTGTTGGGCTCCATGGCCAGCACGCTGTTGACATCCCTGTAGGCTGGCTGGAGCTGGTTCAGGGCCAAGTAGCAGCGGGCCCGCCTCATGAGGGCCTTGCTGTACTTGGGGGCCTTCTCAAGGGCCAGGCTGCACTCGCTCACGGCCCGGGGGTACTCGGCCAGGCCCATCTGCATGTAGCAAGCGGCTATGTTGGTGCGGAGGTAGGCCACGTCCACGTGGTTGGGGGACAGAAGCTTGAGGGCCTTCTCGTACTTGAGCAGGGCCCCCTCGTGATCCCGCCTCTGGAACAGCTTGTTGCCCTCCTCCTTCAGCTCATGGGACAAGGCCGTGAAAATGCTGGCATCCTCGTCGAAGGCCGCCTTTGTCGTGGCCTTGCCGGGCTTCGCGTGCCCGTCCGCGTTGAGTTTTGATCCGATCTGAGCCCTCTTCCTCGTAGGGGGCTTTCCCATGTTCTCACGCCCCACGATAATCGCAAATGAGAACTCGCTCCAAGATTCAAAATCACCTATCAAAACTGAAAAAATTAGAAAATACAATTCAATTAAAATCAACATGGGCACTCAGCGAAAATGATCGACAGATTGCTTTCGGGAAAACCGAATCGAATCAATTGAAAGACGAATCATTTCCAAATTAATACAAAAAATTCGATCTTCTTCGTGGATCTATTTGCGTTTCAGATTGAAATCCACCACATTGAAAACTGCAGATTCATTGAAGGTGCTAAACAGATATACGCATACCTTGGACAGAACTATCTGGCTGCTCGTGAAACCGAGATCAATTTACAGGTGATGATTACTAGCGAGCTGAGCAACCTGGATTAATGATTGTCAGAACGTATTCGTATAAGATGTGTACGGAAATTTAATGGCGCCCCCAAAATTCGTGCCTCTGAAGAAGACGGAGTCTTTAATGGCCTGCAAATTAATTAAAAGAACGGCCGAAGAGAATTTTATTTGGGGTAACAGAGAGAAGGAATGTCTGCACGGACAAATGAATAATATAAAAATTAGCAAGATGTTACGAAATTATTCTGTCGTGATTTGTAATCGTTAGATCAATTATCTATGATGGCTACATGATGCTCTAGCAGTTACAAACCCGACGAAATAGTTCACGGGTTTAATTCATGGAATGTCTGCACGGACAAATGAATAATATAAAAATTAGCAAGATGTTACGGTCTCGTTACGAAATCATTCTGTCGTGATTTGTAATCGTTAGATTAACTATCTATGATGGCTACATGATGCTCTAGCGGTTATAAACCCGACGAAATGGTTAACGAGTTTAATTCATGTGATTTGACATTGGGTTATACCTACAATTGAATTTTTGGTTGTTGGTTTAACTTGAAAATATATTTTTTTTTTTTATAATTAACAAGTTTAGTGCAATCTTGACTCAAACTCGAGCTTGGAGTATTATTCAGCAAATTTATCTAATGTTAATTTTTTTTTTTTATTATTATTTTTTTTCACGTCAATTGCATTTGTGAAGGTTAGAAAAATGACTGATGAAATATTTACTGTGAACTAGTTATATATTTCGTATGATATTAGACTGTATGGTTGCATTTCTTGATTCTTTCTACTTTTATTCACTTATTAAGATATTCTTTACTTAGTAATTTGAAGAGCAACTTTACTCAATTATCCTACTGAAGCGTCTTGATGGGGCCGTGGGACCACGCTCCAAGACAGCGGGCGGTGCAGGGCGGCACCCGCTGACAGCAGAGCCAGGGAAGTGGGTAGAACGAGCACAGCACACTTTTACATCATTGTGGGACCCATTTCGGGTAGGATAGAGTATCTTCAATGCTCGAATGTTGTTGTAGAAATATTAGATACATTCCACATCAATACATTTAACAATATCACAACTTTTCATCATCCAATGTACAATATGATCACAAATGTCGTGATGATGTGGACATAATTAATGTCAACAATGTACAGTAGAATGTGGTTCATTCACATTCTCCTCCACATTCTAACTAGTCAATGAGGAGAAAAGAGAGAATAATTCTTACCAATTCCTAACAATTTAATTAATTAATTAATTTTCTTATTATATATGATAAAATTATATATTTGGTAAGTAAATAGAATTGTAGTTAGACTACATTGTGCTTTGGAGATAATTTTTTAGTTTCATAGTTGTAAACTTAACAATTTTTCTACATGGTTCACAATCCGTTTAATTAATTGACATTTGTAAAAAATTATTCTACAACAACATTAGAGAATTAGAGATGCTCTAAAAGAACAACTTTACCAACCACAACCATAAACCTCCTTTTACAATTTCCAACATGTCACATCATCCAAAACTTCTACACACATAAACCTCTAATAAAAATAAACCCCATAAACCTCTTTTTTATGGGTCTCACATATTTCTCACTTAATTTTAATTAATATTATACTCTTATATTTTTATTAATATTTTAAAACTATAACTCCATTTTATTTTTATTCAATCTAAATGTTTCATATATTCATCATAAATATATATAAAAAGTAATATAATTATATTAATTACATTATTTATAATTACAGGGTATTATGTACGTACCAATATAGAGTTTTATTTAAAAATTACGAAACATAGAACTTACATAATGTTGAAAATTAAAGTTTGAGTACAAATATTATTAAACAAGTGTACAAATTGATAAAACAACAAAAAATAAATAATAAAAACTAAAAAAAAACAAAATAAGGAAAATCAAATAATTGTCATGGCTCTTTCAACTAGTGGGCCCAATCACTCTCACGCCAAGATGGTAGTGTTTCATTCACGCGCATGAAGAAAAGGTATATTTCCATATTTCGTTTGCCAAAGGTTTACAAAGAGGACGTCGATTTGTGTTTTTTTTTTCGGAACGAAACAGAGATATATTAAATCTCAAAGAGAAAAAACCATGTTCAAATACAGACGGGGCTCACAGCCGAAAAAAGAAAAATAAAGAGGACACGCTAAAAAGCGGCCTAGAAATCTCACATGGGATAAAAAACAACAAACAACCAAACAAACTAAGAAAAAAGTCTAATATGCCAATTCAAATGCCTAACATAACAGACTAATTCCCACAGAAAACAAGAGAAAAGAAAGAAGAAAAACAAAGGAAAAAACAAACAAGACAAAAGCTAAGAGACTAAACTGAGGCAGGAGCAAATTCTTCCCAATCTTTGATGGTTGCTTTAATCAGGGTTGGAATCGGCATGAGGGTATTTTGAAATAGCAAAGATTGCGTGACTTCCAAATCCACCATAGAAGGTATGTTGATAGTTGTATGCGAGCTTCAACAACCTCTGATTTGGCTATGGAGCACACCTGCCACCACCATGACCTGAAGATATTCCCAGCAGCACAAGTCCCAGCCCATGTCACAAGACTAAGTTCCCAAAGAAGCTTTGCACGAGGCAGTGAATAAAAACATGGCTCACTGTTTCCGTTTTTTCACCACATGACTGGTAGATATGATCAACAAGAATTTCTTTTCTCAAAAGGTTAGCTTTGACTGGCAAAGTGTTGGAGCAGCATTTCCAGAGAAAATGCTTCAACTTGTTATGCACTTTCAATCTCCAAGATCTAGTTCTAGCTTTCGTGATGAGTTGATGATTAGAGCTACTCTGAGGGGTATCCATCACCTGCAGTTTGTGATTTAAGAGGAAGTAGTATGAAGAAGATACAATAAACATGCCTTTCTTATCAAAGCCCCAATAAAGCTTATCCTTTCTGTTGGGACTCAAAGAATTTATCTTCAAAATTGCTTGACTATCCTCAACATTAAAAACCTGTGACACCAACCAAGAATTCCAGCTCATACCATTGCTTCTTAAAAGATCTTTGACCCAAATCAAATGACCCCTTTTGCTAAATCCAGTAACTTTGGCTTATGAGAGATGAGTGAAGGGATCCAATTAAAGTCAGAGATCCTGGTTGAGCCACCATTCCCAATCTGAATTCTAAATCCCATAGCAAAGTGTGGATAATCTGCAGCCAACAGCTCCAAAGCCAATAGCAGTTATGGGATTTTGTAGCATCAAAGATGGAAGTAGAAGGATAGTACCTACTCTTAAGAACTCTACTGACAAACAACTCAGGCTGAGATGTAATTCTCCAGAGTTGTTTGCAAATCAAAGCTTCATTAAAAATCTTGACATCTTGAAAACCAAGTCCACCATCAACTTTAGAAAGAGTCAGCTTGCTCCAGGATCTCCAATGAATCCTTTTCTCATGATTTTCCCCCTTGCTCCCCCAGAATGATGCACAAAGACTGGAGATCTCCTTGATGACAGAAACAGGAAGTTTGAAACATGTCATGGTAAAAATAGGGATAGCATTCAGCACTGCTCTTATGAGCACTCTTTACCAGCAGAGGAAAGGAACTTTGATTGCCAACTGCTCAATTTGGATTTCACTGAGTTCAGTACATGAGCAAAAGCTTCTCTTTTGGATTTACCTATGCCAAAAGGGAGTCCAAGATATCTAGTGGATTGGTGTCTGCTGATGCCATGAAGATGGTTACAAATTCCAGATTGCAGTTCCTAAGGGGAGTTCTTACTAAAGAAAATTGAAGACTTGTTCAAATTAACTTTTTGGCATATGTACAGTCTGAAGTTCTCCAGAATGGAAAGAAGAGTATGCACCTGATCCACCCCAGCTCTACATAAAAGCAGTGCATCATCAGCAAACAATAGGTGTGAGAGAGTTGGACCATCCCTAGAAATTTTCAGACCAGATAAAGAGCAATCATCAATGGCATTGGATAACAAGGATGATAACAGCTCAGCAATGATCAGAAACACATATGGTGACAAGGGATCACCCTGCCTGTTACTCCTTGAAGGAAAAATGGATTTGGAGACATGACCATTGATATTAAAAGCCAGAGAGGTGGAGGAGAGACATTCTAGAATCAATTTCACAAAAGGAGGAGCAAAACCCATCTTGGTCATAATCCCATGTAAACTTTTCCACTCTATTCTATCAAAAGCCTTCATCAGGTCCAATTTTAAGGGCATGAAGCAGTGATTGCCATTCTTATGCCTGTTTAGAAAATGGAAAACTTCATGTGCAATTATTACATTGTCCAGGAGCTGTCTACCTTTGATAAAGGCTGATTGGCAAGGGTTAATGCAAGGATCAAGTCATGATTGCAATCTGGTGGCTAAAAGTTTGGAAATGGATTTGTAAACCAATGTGCAAAGACTTATTGGCCTGAATTGGTCAACGGACTCTGGGTTTTGGCATTTGGGAATCAAAGTAATAAGTGTTTGGTTCCAGTATTTGAGCATCATTCCAGAACAGAAGAAACTTTTGACAGCAGCTATAAAATCAGTTTTGATCACATCCCATAAATGTTGATAAAATAGGGGATTCATACCTTCCTCACCCGGTGCCTTCTCAGGTGCTAAACTAAATAGGGTTGTTTTAATCTCATCATCTTCCAATGGTTTGAGTAAGTCTCTGTTCATGTCCTCAGTGATGGAGTGAGGAACAAGATGTAACAAGTTATCTTCCCCCATGACCCCTCTGAGGTAAATAAAGTTTTGTAGAAATTTGTGATGTGGGTCTCAATCTCAGAGTGGGTTTGAAAGATTCTGTTGTTCCTGTCTACCAGTCTGGTAATAGAATTTAATTTTCTCTTGTGTTTAACAAAAGCATGAAAAAATCTGGAGTTATTATCACCATGCTTGAGCCAAAGATGTCTGGCGTTTTGCTGCCAAAATTTTTCTTCATCACAATGAGCTTTGTTCAGATCTCTTCTGGTTCTATCCCAAGCATCCCAATCTTTGTCTCTCCCTTCAACATTTAAAGCTTCAAGTTGAGCAGTAAGACTTTCAATCCTACCCCTTCTCTGCTTTCTGAACTGAGAGCTCCAGTGAAGTAAGGCCAACCGAGTGCCTTTGATTTTTTCCTTGAGGATGAAAAAAGGAGTTCCCAGATAATGATTGGCCCATGCCTGTTTAACCACCTCAGTACATCCTTCCATGCCCAACCACCTCTTATCAAAACAAAATCTTCTTTTATGTCTGGTCTGATGAATGCCATTATCAAGTAATAGCATAGTGTGGTCAGAAGCTCCTCTGATAACATTGTTGACTAAGGCATTATGGTATTGTTCCATCCAGACAAGAGATACAAAGGCACGGTCCAATTTTTCTTCAACAAACTCTTCAGAGTCCCTGTTATTTACACAGGTGAAAGGATAACCAACCATTGCAATTTTCTTCCATCTCCATTTTGCATATGAAATGATTAAAACCCGAGAAAGTTCTTTCTCCTCTATTTCTTCCTCCCTTTTTATCCTCAGGATATCTAATGTCATTCCAGTCGCCAATGATGAACCATTTATCACCCCAAAAAAGTTTTTCTTAGGTGAGGGCAGCCCACTGGCTTTCTCTAATATTTTTATCTGTATTAAGGTAGACAAAGACACCCCAAGAACTGGATCCTTCATTCTCTTTGAACTCCACTGCTATGTAGTAGTCCTTACTAATTATCTGGATAACATTTATGTCCTCCCTCCATAGAAGAAGCAGTCCACCATTAAGGCCTATGGGATCCACAATTTCATGCCTTTGCCCAAATCCCAGCTTCTTAACAACTGTTTTCACAAAACTCTACTTATTCTTAGTTTCTGATAAAAATAAAAACCCCGGGTGGTGAGTCTTAAGAGACTCTCTGATTTGGGAAACCGTAGAGGGCCCACCCAGCCCTCTACAGTTCCACACCGCAGCTAGCATTTCTCACTCGGGTGCCATTCGAGGCAGGCCACCCCACCTTTGAGTCTGTTACCTTGCTTTTCTTCCTGTCATCATTGGATTTTGATGCCTCAGAGATATTTGCCAGATCAGGTTCAGAATCTTGTCTCAGCCTTTTTCCTCCTAACTTAGTATTTTCCATTCTTTTAGAAGTCTCTTGCCTGAGAAGCCTGCCCTCTCTGTTGGAAGCTCGTTTCCAAGTTTTTGAAATGGATTTATGAGAGATAGTGAGATTTTGGATTGGGTGAGAGATAGACAGATGAGTTGGTTCCATATCCATGTCTTTCGGATTTGGGGTTTCAGAGAGGTGGTACCGGTGGCTTATGATGAGAAGGGTTAGGTGATATGGGAGTTGATGGCTTATGGGAAGATTGGGATTGATGTGAATGATGGGGTGAGGCTTCTTGAACAGGTATAATTTGGTTGTTGTCTTCAACATGACTGGTAGAGGTGATAATGGGGTTGAGCTGGCTTGAGAAAGGGGGAGTTTGATTCTCTGATATGGGAGAGGTTCTCGAACAGGAATTACCCATATTTGCCCAGCTCTGAAAATCCAGAGCTCGCATCCAATCGCCAAACTGTCCTTCCTTCAAACTTGTAGATTTAATGTCCTCTATTCTCTTTTGGCACCCCTCTCTAGATGGCCGATGAAGCCGCAATAATGGCAATGATTTACTAGTTTTTCATATTTGAAACCAACAGTGGCAGCTTCATTGTTATGAAATTGGGTGAATTGGAGGCTAAAATTAGGGATTCTGGAGAAAGGGGATCGAGAAGTGAAGAAATGGAACATCTGGGTTCTTTATTCAACATTGACTTAATGGGAGTGCCAGAGATCGCCACGTGGAACCATGAACAGCGTTGGATTGAAGTGTTGATCAAGCAAACTTAGCCGTACACGTGGTCCCAAGAGCTGATGGCATTTTGTTTATTCTTTTATTGTATTTTCCGCATTTTTTGGTTATGAGGGAGTGAGTGCATGTGTTTGTTAGAGTGGGCCCAGTTTGTTAGCTTTTTAAGAGCATGTGAGCAAAGATTGGTGGATTATGGAAAAAGTTATCTAATTTCTCTCTCTCTCTTCTGAATATTCCTCCTCCCTTTCTATCTCTATCCTAATCTTCATCTTCTTCATTAAGCTATTTTAATCCCCAAATAATTACCAGAAAATATACAAAAAAATTACAAAAAATTCCAAAAACATAACAATTGGTATCAGAGCCGTTCAATCCTCGGCCATGGCAGAAGGTACGCGATTTAAAGACCTGCAAGAATCACACAAGAAATTAGAGCAGATTTGGCAAACAGAGGTGCTTAAAAGAGAAGCAACTGAGCTCAAACTTCAAGAGCAAATTAGTGAAATTGGATCAGAAATGAGGAGTCAAGTAGCAGGGATGAAAACCCACTTGAAGGATCAGTGGGATGGCATAACAGGGAAATTCGATCATGTGGCTAACACCCTAGCAGCTATGCAACTTCAGCTTCTCAACCTTAGCACTACTCAACAGAGCAGTGATTCTATCCTGGGAAATCCAAATAACAATACTAGAATGGAGCAGAGTTCATTCTCCTCAAGGCTTAAACCATTAACAGATGCACAAGTTATCAGTCCTCTACCCAGGATTGATTTTCCAAGGTTTGATGGCAACAACCCTAGGGCCTGGATCTTGAGATGCAATGGTTACTTCAAGCTCATCCCAAACATCTCAGAAACTAACAAAGTAAATTTGGCTACCATGCACTTTGAGGGTAAGGCAGCCCTTTGGCTGCAGAATTTCAGCCCACAACAACTGGAATTGGAGTGGCAGCAGTTCATTGAAATAGTTTCTGCCAGATTTGAAGAGATCAAGGATATGAAGGTAATAGCTGAATTTAATAAATTAAGGCATACAGGTTCCTATGCTGAGTATGTGGACAAGTTTGAGGAACTAAAGGCTTGCATGTTATTGATGAATCAAGGGGAGTTTTCAGAAGAATATTTTGTTGCCAGCTTTATCAGTGGGTTAAGTGAAGAACTACAAGCATTTGTGCAGATGTTTAAACCCACCACCCTGCAGCAAACCATAGAACTGGGGCAAAAACAACTCCTAACCTTGGAAGCCATCTCAAAGAAAATGAAATGGGGCCAGAAACCAACACAGACTCAAGCCCTGTCACAAAGGACTCCCTACAGCTCACAAGCCAACCTCAATACTCCTATCACACCCATCACTCGGAAAACCCCTACCAGGTTGCTTACCTCTGTGGAAATGGCAGCTAGAAGGGAAAAGGGACTGTGCTATAACTGTGATGAGAAGTTTACTCCTGGCCACAGGTGCAAACACCGAGTGAATTATATGATTATGACCGAGGATGAAGAGTTATCCTACATCAACACCCCACAGGAAGACACAACCCCCCAGGAGGATGAGATGGAGGAAGCACAGGTGTCACTAAATGCTATTGTTGGGGAAGGGAACTTAACAACTCTGAGATTCCTAGGATTTGTTGGGACACACAAATTACAAGTGCTTGTGGACACTGGCAGCACACTAAGTTTTATTAAAGAAACAACTGCAGTCAAGTTGGGGTGCAAGCTGAAGCAAGTGAATCCTCTCCTAGTGAAGGTGGCTAGTGGACAAAGGTTAATTAGCACTCACCAGACTGATGATTTCAGTTGGACCATGCAAGGGTATGAGTTTAATTTCCCATTAAGGGTATTGCAAAGTGAAGGCTATGACATAATACTTGGTGGGGATTGGCTAAAAGCCTGCACCCCCATTGAGTTGAATTATGAAGATATGACAGTTTCAGTGAGGATGGGGAAGGATAGGGTCACTTTACAGGCTCTAACAGGAAAGGGGGAATGTCAGGTTATTACTTGCCATGAACTTTACCAAATGATGCACTCTGAGCAGCAATTTCAAATTGAAGAGGTGTATCTACTCTCAATACAACCATGTGTTCTGAAGCAAGATGAAATGATGGCAAAGCTACTAAAAGAATTTGAGGATGTGTTTTCTGAACCTAAGGGTTTGCCTCCAGAGAGAGGTATTGAGCACCAGATTTTACTTAAACCAGGGAGCAGCCCCAAGCAACAATTTCCCTATAGGACCTCCCATGACCAGAAAGAGGCCATTGAGGAAATAGTGCAAGAACTCCTACAATCAGGAGTAATCCAGAACAGTAAATCACCTTTTGCCTCACCTGTTTTACTGGTCAAGAAGAAAGATGCTTCTTGGAGACTTTGTGTTGACTACAGATACCTAAATGGGCTTACAATTAAACATGAGTACCCCATTCCCATCATTGATGAGTTGCTTGATGAACTTCATGGTGCCAAATACTTTTCAAAAATTGACCTAAGGTCTGGTTATTTCCAGATACTTATGAAAACTGAGCACAGATACTTAACTGCATTCAAAACTCACAGTGGCCATTATGAGTTTTTGGTGATGCCATTTGGCCTTTGTAATGCCCCGGCTACTTTTCAGTCCCTGATGAATCAGATTTTCAGAGGTTGCCTAAGGAAATACACTCTAGTTTTCTTTGATGACATTCTAGTGTACAGCAAAACTTGGAGTGAACACCTCTGCCACTTGAGGAAAGTATTAACAATCCTAAGGGAAAATACTCTGTTTGCAAAACTGAGCAAGTGTTCTTTTGGCCAGACCAGGGTGGAGTACCTAGGCCACATCATCTCACAGGAAGGAGTGGCCACTGACCCTCAAAAGATTGAAGGAATGCTTGCCTGGCCAACCCCTAAAACAGTCAAACAATTAAGAGGATTTCTTGGCCTCACTGGCTATTACAGGAAGTTTGTGAAAGGGTATGGCATCATCAGTAGGCCTCTTACTTCATTACTAAGGAAAGGTCAGTTTAAGTGGGACCAGGAGGCAGACAAGGCATTTTTACAACTCAAACAAGCTATGACCACCTCTCCTGTCTTGGCCTTACCAGACTTCACTCAGCCCTTCACCCTAGAAACTGATGCTAGTGGCTCTGGTATTGGAGCAGTACTTATGAAAAAAGGAAGACCTCTAGCTTACCTCAGCAAAGCACTATGCCCAAGGGATCAGGCTCTATCTGTTTATGAGAGGGAATTCCTAGCTGTATTACTAGCTGTTCAAAAATGGAGGCACTACCTACAAGGGCATAAGTTTGTGATCAACACTGATCAGCAGGCCCTTAAACATCTCCTAAACCAAAGGGTTGTATCCCCAGGGCAACAGAAGGGAATTGTTAAGCTTTTGGGGTTGGACTATGAGATATGCTACAAGAAAGGAACTGAAAACAGGGCAGCAGATGCCCTATCTAGATCTCAAGGGGGGGCAGTTGAATGTGAGGCCATAACTAGCTCAGTTCCCAAGTGGGTGCAGGAGGTTGTTTCTAGCTATGATGGAGATTCACTCATTTCTGATATTAAAGCTAGTAAAATACTAAACCCAGATTCCTTCACTGAATATGCTATACAAGGGGACTTACTGAAGTATCAAGGGAGGCTGGTGGTAGGCAACTCAGGAAATATCAGGAACCAAATTTTACAGGCCATGCACAGCTCAGCTTTGGGGGGACACTCTGGCATCAATGGGACCTACATGAGGTTGAAGGCAATATTCCATTGGCCTAAGATGAAGGAAGATGTCACTAACTTGATCCAACAATGTGATGTCTGCAAGAGAAACAAGGCAGAAAGTGGTTTGAAATCAGGCCTACTACAACCCCTACCCATTCCCCAAGAGGCCTGGTCACACATTTCAATGGACTTTGTGGAAGGGCTGCCCAAATCTGGGGGGAAAGACACCATCTTGGTTGTTATTGACAGGTTAACCAAGTATGGTCACTTCATCCCTCTCTCTCACCCCTATACTGCAGCTAAAGTGGCCCAACTATTCCTAGACAACATCTACAAACTTCATGGCCTCCCTGAATGTATAATCACAGACAGGGATAAAATTTTCACAAGTAATTTTTGGAAGGAAATATTCAAGCTCATGGGGGTAAAACTGAATTTCTCCTCTGCCTATCACCCCCAAACTGATGGTCAAACGGAAAGGCTGAATCAATGCTTAGAGAACTATCTAAGATGCATGACTAGTGAGGCACCCAAACAATGGCTTAGGTGGTTAACACTGGCAGAGCACTGGTACAACACCAACTATCATACAAGTCTGAAAACCACACCTTTCCAGGCCTTGTATGGATATGCCCCACCAATGTTTTCTGCAGGGCATAACCTAGACTCCAACAATCTAGATGCTAAACAGCTAATCCAACAAAGACACATCATGAGACAAGAACTGAGAGCTAACCTACTCTCAGCACAAAACAGAATGAAACAACAAGCAGACAAGGGTAGAAAGGAGAAGTCTTTTGAGATAGGTGAGCAAGTCTACCTGAAGCTTCAACCATACAGGCAAAACTCGGTCCATTTGCGCAAAAGTGTCAAACTTTGTGCTCGCTACTTCGGTCCCTACACAATTACAGAGAAAATCGGTGAGGTTGCTTATAAGTTGGATTTACCAGAAGGCTCAAAGATACATCCAGTATTCCATGTTTCGCTATTAAAGAAAAAGGTGGGGGATAATACTTCACCTATCAAGGAGTTGCCGTCGGTGGACGAGGAGGGTTTATTCCAGGTGTATCCATCGGCGGTGCTAGGCCAGAGAACAGTCGTACGCGGCGGCGAAGAAATCCCACAAATTTTGGTGAATTGGGGTTCGTCTGTTTTGGAGATCACTTCTTGGGAGGATTCGAAGTTCATCAAAGCCAAGTTCCCAACTTTTGATCCTTGGGGACAAGGATCTTTCGAACAAGGGGGAATTGTTATGAAATTGGGTGAATTGGAGGCTAAAATTAGGGATTCTGGAGAAAGGGGATCGAGAAGTGAAGAAATGGAACATCTGGGTTCTTTATTCAACATTGACTTAATGGGAGTGCCAGAGATCGCCACGTGGAACCATGAACAGCGTTGGATTGAAGTGTTGATCAAGCAAACTTAGCCGTACACGTGGTCCCAAGAGCTGATGGCATTTTGTTTATTCCTTTATTGTATTTTCCGCATTTTTTGGTTATGAGGGAGTGAGTGCATGTGTTTGTTAGAGTGGGCCCAGTTTGTTAGCTTTTTAAGAGCATGTGAGCAAAGATTGGTGGATTATGGAAAAAGTTATCTAATTTCTCTCTCTCTCTTCTGAATATTCCTCCTCCCTTTCTATCTCTATCCTAATCTTCATCTTCTTCATTAAGCTATTTTAATCCCCAAATAATTACCAGAAAATATAAAAAAAAATTACAAAAAATTCCAAAAACATAACATTCATCATCTAATCGAATATGCGCACATCTAGGGAGTGCCTCATTCAAATCAACTGTGACCAAAAGACGCATAAGCCGCCCTCCATGGTTGTCAGCTCCCACAACAACCACATTGTTAACTTTTTTAAAAACTCCTCCAATTTTCAGACCAACTTCCGTGCTCAACCAGTTAAAAGGCACGTTGAATACTTGCACCCAGAAATTAAGCTCAGAGAAGATATTGTGGGTGGTGGATAGCCCCTTTCTTCATTCTGCCAGAACCAAATATTGGTTGTCAAAGATCCAATTCGTACCTTTGGCCACTCGATTGAGATCGTCCCTGCTTTGGAATATAAATTGGAAATAGTTTGGTCCCAATTCTTTAGTCTCCATAGCCGGTTGTAATCGCCAAATATTGCTCATAGAACGTCTTATATCGACCCAGCTAGCTCTCCTGTCCCCAATGACTTTGCCGAATAAACTGCGCTGGCATTCCTCGTCACTAATTTTGATGTCTCCCTTAGCAATCAATAAGATTATTTTCACGATCTGATAACGAAACCACCCGTAATCGATTGGCCAATTCATCGTCCTGCCCAACACATTGGAAGGAACCCGTACTCGAACCCTAATTAATTGGGGCCAGTGAATGATAGCTTAAAACGAAGCTTGAATAAAGGGGAATGAGGAAGATAAGAGATAAGGAAGGGACAGTGAAAAGAAAATAGAAGGAAATTGTTCGCAAAATATTTTTACTACCCGCAAGTGTACGGTGTAGCTGCAGAAAGCGGCAAGCAAGGTCGTATTCCACAGAGACTGTTGTTCAACTAATTAAGTACCAAAATATAGACGATTAAATATTATTTAGACTAACTCGAATTTGTATGGTGATTTTGATCTAAACTAATGAATGAATGCAAAATAAATTCTTAAGACTAAAGAAGGCTTATTCTAAATAAATCAAGTGTGAGAAAATAGATTCTAGGCTATGCTTTCCTCGGGTTTATTCTAGCGAAGTTTTCTTATTCATTCAAACCTTATTTAATTCTACCAATCGTAGGCATAATCGCTAAAGTAATTTACACTTTTCTCTCGAACAAGTTAAATCGTAGATATTAATTGCTATCTATCTCCTCTCGGTCTCAAGATGAACAACTAACTCCCATAAGCTCCTAAGATTCTAGTTCCCTCGCAAGATTCTATCAACCTCTCGGTCTGTTTAGTCTCTTACGTTATGAATTTCCAAATTCTAGCAATCAACTATCTCCTCTCGGTCTCAAGCCAATCTCAAATATGCATAAATACGGGCCCTATATTCACACAATTCATATAATCACAAGAAACTGATAAACGAAAGATAGAACGGAATGAATAAACAAAATCACTTCATAAAATAATCCGAGTACTCGCAAATCCTAGAATCTCAAAGAGATTTAGCTGCTAAACATATTCTCAATACTCAAAATAAATAATTCCATGAGTTCAATGAAGAAGAAAAAGAGAAAAGAAAGAAGAACTATTGTTGCCGTTAGTTCCCGGATCTTCAATCTTGACTTCCTCGAATCCCTCGTGTGTTTTGTGCTTTCTCCAGGCCTCCAATGGTGTCAAAAGTCCCAAAACCGTGTTCTTTATGTCCCTTATATACTGTAGGGCAAATATGGGTCGAAAAGGGACAAAATCGCGTAGGTTTCCTATTTCTCGCTGGACTGTCTGCGCGTCACACGGGTCGTGTCACTAGCCACACGAGTCGTGTGACTTTTCTTCAATTTTCGGCAAAGTTCCAGGGCCACACGACCACCCCACATGAGACGTCACACGAGCCGTGTGAGCCCACACGACTCGTGTCATGGGCCACACGACCCGTGTGGGAAAGCCGCACCAAAATAACAGAAGAGGTCGATTTTTCTCACCCCACACGACTCGTGTCACTCTCCACACGAGTCGTGTAGCCTGTCTGCACCCTTTTTTCATCGTTTTTCATCCCGATTCCATCTTTAACGCTTTTTCGGGCATATTTCCTGCAAAACCAACGACAAATATACTTCCATCATAGATTAATAAATCAAACAAAATGGTGCACAATCCCACGATAAACACGGTTAAACATCACACTGTATCACTCATAATGCATGAAAATATGATGAATGTCAACTCCCCAAAACTTAAACCCTTGTTCGTCCCCGAACAAGAATAAGAAAATCAAAACTCAAGCATAATGAGTGATATCAACTAGAACAGCTTCAAGTATTTCAATGCAACCTAGAAAAATTCAAGTGATCATAACTATCATGCTTTCGACTACTTACTTGTGTCTACCTTGAATCAGCGAACCCTCAAATAGGAATAATATAAGTGCCTCACTCACATGTTATCAATATGTTAAGATACGCTCAAGTCAAATCAAACACCCGGTTAACTATATGTTTGCCAATCATCTAACACTCTACTTCAAACACAACTAGTAATTATGAGCTTTAAATCAAAAGGTCTTCTCGGGTTGTAACGTAGGTTATTTGGTCAAAGGTAGGATATATATGGGTAAAGTGGCTCAAATAAACAAACATACCATTCGAGTAAATAGACTACTCGACTATTCCGCTACTCATCCATAATCAACATCAGTGTTTCTCATCCCCAAACCAAAATAATCCATACACAACTCATAAATGCTCAAATCGAATCACAAAGAGAGTACTTGACCTTTTTTTTTCTCTTTTTTTTTTCTTTTTTTTTTCAAGGGGAGTTTACTTCTTCCAAACAAGATCAAACCGAAAGGACAACATTCCCTAGATATAAACATTGGAGGTCATCCAAGTATCCTAGAGTAGTTTCTCATACTCATTACTTGTCAAACTCAATCAACTCGTAAGAGGAGTAGAATCCCGACAGTTCGACTTGCGAGCTCCATTTATTATCATTTTTTTTTCTTCTTTTTTTTTCGGTCAAGCACCTTAAACGCGACTCAATCACGCCGCATTCAATATCCAATCATTCAATAAATAACACCGTTTTCCCAATACATCCCGAACAATAGTCAACTCTTCAAAATAAACAAGATAATCTGGTCGACAAGAAAAGGGGCATAAGGCTCAAACGGGCTACTAGTGAAAAATATTTTTAAGGACAATGAAACAAGGCCAAACGAGCTAAATCAAAAACCGCCTAAATCATTTTTAAAGCTCATAATCACCAATGCATTTTTTTTCAAGTGAGAATCAAGGCAAATTCTAATAACTCGGACATTCAATTTGACACACACACAACAAGGAATAAAGGCTCAAGTCTCACTAGGCTCAATATATCGCTAATTCACGGGGCACAAGCATTTTCATCTAGGCATGACAAATCACAACCCCATCACAATCTCTCGATCACATCAAATTACCATCCACCATTCAAGTTATACATCCCATCAAATCAAAAGCACAAAATACACGAGAGATAGACTCCAAATAAAACCTACTCCTAGAAAGCAAATAAACGTGCAAATAAATACATAAAAAGTAAAATAAACTAATGCAACCTATATGCAATGCGTACTGGGATAAGAACCTAAGATATGCCGCACCCCTCCCCCAAACTTATTCTTTCGAGAAAGAACAAATATGAAAGAGAAAGTGGTATATCTTAGGGGACTAACTTCCTGAAATCACGGCTGAGGAGGGGGAAAATGTCCATCATGTCGCTGCATCCAGTCAAATATCTGCTGGAAGCCGCTCGTCATCCGCTCCTCAATCCGCTGGTAGCCGCTATCCATCATCTGCTCCAGCCGAGCTGTAGACGCACGGTTCTCATCCCTCCAACCCCGTACGTCTGTCATCAGCGTGCGCATATCCTGCTCGAGCATCTCCATCCTCTGATCCATGTCAGGCTCTCGACGACGACGCCTCTGCCTCTGCTGCTGCTGTCGCTGCTCAGATGCTCTGGAGGACTCCGATATGTCCTCGTGTGGTCCCGGCTACTCAGGTCTCGAACCATCTCCCACATACTGCACAAGGGCACCTACATCCTCGCCCTCGAAGGCTGCTATCTCATCCTCCTCCTCATCCTCGGCTGCTCGGTCAGCCGGATTCAGCCTCGGGGCGAGTTTCCGAAGATCCCCCACTACCGGTCTCTCCGCTATGGCTCGTGTGTGCTCGGGGGTATCCATCTTCAAATTTCCCTCACTGTGGAGCCCCGTCAGCTATGGGTAGGGAGAGGAAAATAGTCGGGCAGAAGCTTCTGTACGAAGAACATCTGACCTCGCAGATCAGTCCTCAAATAGTTCATGTGAACCAGGGCCGCCAAATCTAGCGAATCCTCTCCCCTGACTCGCTCCCATCCGGCGTAGTCAATCTTCAGATGGTCGGCGATCATCGTCACGGCCCCACCACACCGGAGTATGTCTGACTCCTCCCGGCTCATGCGGCACAAGTGCTCGCCGACGAACCGTCCTAACCCGGGCTTCCTCTGCTCCATCAAACTCCAAAGAATGAAGGCTTCGGTCTTCGTGACCGTCCCACTCTCCTTCCTAGCGAACAACGTACTCGCAATCACCCGGTGCACATAACGGAGCACCGGGTTGCGGATGTCCGCTGCGTTCACTGACCCTCGGGCAAACTGGAACGGTCCTCCTCCTCCAGAACTCAGCGTAATGGACCGCCAGAATCCCGACTCGTCATACGTACTCATGTCTATGAAAACCTCTCGTCCTCCGAAACATGCATTGAGCCCTGCTTCATCGAGACTCCAATCTTGATTGTTCAACCAGAAGGTGATCCTCTCCAACTGGTTGGTCATCGCCCTTTTTTGCTTCTCCACGGTGCTCAAGAACTCGAGCACCATCCTCCTATAAGTCCCCGGTCGAGTACCGAAGACTCCAGCCAACCCGATCCTGTTCCAAAGAGGCCTCACCACCTCATGTATGCCAATCGCTCGCTCGGTGGCCTCATCCGGATATCGTGTAGGCCTTATCGCCATCTTTGCGAGTCGGGTCCATCTCTCCCTCTGCCAGTCGTGCGGCAGAATAACTCCCAACTCGCTCCCCGGAGTCGCTTCGACCTCGATATTCTCATTAGCCCGTGCCGGTCAAGGATTCTATGGACGGTTCGGTGGACGGTTCACACGAGGTGGGACACCGGCACCCCCGCTATTCCTTGTTTGCCTACGATTGTTCATTTTGTACCTACATTTGCAAAATTCAGTATATCATCTTCAATATCAATAATCAAACCACAAGAACTCCATCAAAGTCAAATCTCACATAACACCAATCTCCAACATCAACACACAACTCAATTTTTTTCAATTCCAAACAAGTCCAAAAGAGAGCAAATATCATCCTCACATAATTATGAACCCAACAATTCAACAAAACTTCAACACAAATCATTACTTATTCATTCACCTATTCACAATATATCACAAAATCACCTCAAATAATTCCAAAATCTCCAACTTTCATCAACAATTTGCAATGACATTACCAAAATAAAGAACATATGCAAATATTGTACCTCAACAAGCTCATAACACATCATTCAACTCTCTTTACTTGCTTACAACAACACAAAGTCACACAAAATTCATTAAGGCCAAGAATAATAACAAATAAGCTCAAAACTTACTTCATGCTATGCAATACATCACTTCCTTTCTCATACATAACAATTATCATGAAAAATCATATGAAAAAAAGGGCAAATTCATCAAAAGAGTCACGCACATGAGGTGTTCGATGAAATTCCTCAACAAGTTCTTAACCCTAACATCAAGTTAATGCTCAAAACATATCACCCATACCTCAAATCGACGTCCAAAACGTGAAACTACAAGAGAAGGGAAGAAAATTCGTACCTTTGATGATGAATTCGAGCAAAATCCGAAATAGCAAACCCTAAGTATGATAACACCGAATTTCTTCTCTTTCAAGAGCTCAAATCCGTAAACAATGGATAAGGTGATGTGTATGTATGATTTAGTGATGATTATCGAGCAAAATACCCAAGAGAAATCAAAAAATCGAGAGACACGAGAGAGATGCGAGAGAGAGAGAGAGACGGATCGGTCGTGTGCTTGAGAAAGTGAAGAAGAGAAAGCCTTTTTTTTTTAACTGCCCAGGCGTCACACGAGCCGTGTCCAAAGGACACACGCTATTAAAAATCCGCAAAAAAATTGCCAGGGTCACACGACCCGTGTCCAACGATCACCACACGACTCGTGTGGACCTGGGATTTTTTTTTTTTTTTGAATGAAAAACGAAACTAAGCCTATTCTAAAGAAAAATTATACACTAAATCATTGGGTTGCCTCCCAATAAGCGCTTAATTTAACGTCTTTAGCTAGACGAATACCTGGCAGACCTTTAGTCGTTCAAATAGACGATAAAGATCGTCTTGGCTTGCTCCGGGCTGAAGTATGGCTTAATCCGCTGAGCATTCACCACGAATGTGGTGCCGTCACTTACCGCCAATTCCACGGCTCCATTTTCCATCATCTTCGTAATTACGAACGGTCCAGACCACCTCGACTTGAACTTACCGGGAAAGAGCCTGAATCGCGAATTGAAAAGTAGAACCTGGTCACCTATAGCAAATTCTCGCTTCCTAATCAATTTGTCATGGTATCTCTTCGTCTTCTCCTTATAGATATGAGAACTCTCATACGCCTCCGTGCGAAACTCGTCCAATTCGTTGAGCTGCAACTTCCTTTCGAGCCCGGCTTTTTCGAAGTCGAGATTAATCTTCCTCATAGCCCAATAAGCCCTGTGCTCCAATTCAACAGGCAAGTGACATGATTTACCAAATACCAATTGATATGAAGACATACCTAGAGGAGTCTTGTACGCCGTCCGATAAGCCCAAAGTGCTTCGTTGAGGTGATTCACCCAATCCTTACGACTTCCAATGACCTTCTCGAGCACTTGATTGATCTCTCGATTAGCCAACTCGGCTTGCCCATTAGCTTGTGGATGGTATGCCGTCGTCACTTTATGCTTCACTCCATACTTGGCAAAAAGACTTCCAAGCCATTTATTACAAAAGTGCGACCCACCATCGCTGATCAATGCTCTCGGAGTCCCAAAGCGTGTAAGTATATTCGCTCTCAAAAATTTCAGCACCTCCTTAGCATCATACATCTTGGTTGGCACCGCCTCAACCCATCTCGAAACATAGTCCACTGCCAAAAGAATATACTTGGACCCATAAGACACCGGGAAAGGTCCCATAAAATCGATCCCCCATACGTCAAAGAGTTCCACCTCAATGATGTTGGTGAGGGGCATCTCATCTCGTCTAGAAATTCCTCCTGTCCGTTGGCACCTATCACAAGATAACACGAACTGGTGACAATCTTTATAAATGGACGGCCAATAGAAGCCGCTTTGCAACACCTTGATGGCGGTTCGGTTTCCTGCGAAGTGACCTCCACCCGGTGATGAATGACATTGCCTCATGATTTTTCCCCATTCCTCTTCGGGGACACACCTTCTAATAACCATGTCCCGCACCTCCGGAATAAATACGGCTCGTCCCAATAGTAGAACTTCACATCATGAAAGAATTTCTTCCTCGCATAATAGGACAAATCCGGAGGTGGTACGCCCGACACCAAGTAATTCACATAATCGGCGTACCAAGGTAGGTGGGCCCGAACGTGCATCATGTGCTCATCCGGAAAATCTTCATTAATAGGGACCAAATGATCATCCTTCAACCGGGCCCTCCAACCGAGATAAATGATCTGCCACAACATTCTCGCATCCCTTCCGGTCCCGGATTTCTAGATCAAACTCTTGAAGTAAGAGCACCAATCGAATCAATCTTGGCTTGGCATCCTTCTTCGTTATGAGGTGTCGAATTGCCGCATGATCGGTAAACACGATTGTCTTCGTCCCAACAAGGTAGGGTCGAAACTTGTCAAACGCATACACCACCGCTAGCATCTCTTTCTCCGTAGTCGTGTAATTTACTTGAGCTGGATCCAACATCTTGCTCGCATAATAAATCACTCGAAAGAATTTATCTCGCTTTTGGCCCAAAGCGACCCCCACGGCTACATCACTCGCATCGCACATCAACTCGAACGGTTGCTCCCAATCCGGCACAATCAAAATAGGAACACTAACAAGGGACTTCTTCAGTGTCTCAAAAGCCTGCAAACACTTCTCACTAAAATCAAATGCAACATCTTTTTCTAACAATACACTAAGAGGTTTAGCAATTTTAGAAAAATCACGAATGAACCTCCTATAAAATCCCGCATGGCCCAAGAAACTTCTTACCGAATTCACGTTCGTAGGAGGTGGAAGTTTTTCAATGGCTACAATTTTTTCCCGATCTACCTCAAGTCCCGCGGAAGACACATGATGCCCAAGAACTATACATTCCTTCACCATAAAGTGACATTTCTCCCAATTTAAAACAAGGTTAGTTTCTTCACATCACTGCAACACTCGAGATAAATTAGCCAAGCAATTATCAAATGAAGTACCAAACACCGAAAAATCATCCATAAACACCTCCATAATATTCTCAATTAAATCATGAAAAATTGCCATCATACATCTTTGAAAGGTAGCAGGAGCATTACATAAACCAAAAGGCATCCTACGATAAGCAAAAACACCATAAGGACATGTAAAAGTCGTCTTCTCTTGGTCTTCCGGAGCTATCAAAATTTGATTGTATCCGAAATAACCATCAAGAAAACAATAGAAATCATAACCCGCTAACCTATCAAGCATTTGATCCACAAAAGGCAAAGGAAAGTGATCCTTACGAGTAGCGGCATTTAATTTACGATAATCAATACAAACACGCCAACCTGTCAAAAGCCTAGTAGCAACAACACCATCATGCTCATCTTTCACAATAGTCATCCCCCCCTTTTTAGCCACAACTTGTGTAGGACTAACCCATTCACTATCAGAAATAGCAAAAATCATCCCTGCATCTAACAATTTAAGGACCTCTTTTCTTACTACTTCTTGCATAATTGGATTTAGCCTACGTTGATTTTGAACACATGGCTTATAATTATCCTCAAGAAAAATTTTATTCATGCAAATAGAGGGACTAATACCTTTTAAATCACTAATCGACCAACCAATTACCAATTTATGCCCTCTTAAGACTCTCAATAATCTCTCAAGCTCCGAATTAGAAAGGTAAGAAGAAACGATTACCGGAAACGTGTCATTCTCTCCAAGATATGCATACTTCAAGTGCTCCGGTAAAGGTTTCAACTCTAACTTCGGGACTCCATCTTTCTTTTCTCCTTGACTTGCACTTGGTCCCGGCTCATCACGTCTCAACTCCAAAAATGCGGCCTGCCTCTTCGGGATTTCCCTACAAGAATCCAACACATTAACACATTTAAATAATTTTTCTTGAAAAGGATCAAACGAAGAAGAAGAAAATAATGATTTTTGAACACATAGATCAAAAGGGTCTTTAGACGAAGAAGTAATCATGTCATTGTCGAAGGAAGCCTCGACAACTTCAATCACTTTACATTCTTCGATCTCACCATCCTCATCACTATTCTTCATCGCTTGATATATGGAAAATGTGATGCTCTCTTCATCAACCCGGAGAGTAAGCTCGCCATTCTTCACATCAATCAACGCTCCCCCGGTTGCAAGAAACGGACGACTCAAATTAGCGGGACCTCCTTATCTTCCTCCATGTCAAGGACCACAAAATTAGCCGGGAAGATAAACATCTCGACTTTCACCAATACGTCTTCCACAATCCCCTTCGGATAAGACAAGGATCTATCCGCCATTTGCAATGCAATCGTAGTGGGCCTAATCGTCCCAATCTCCAACCTCTTGAAAATTGATAGTGGCATAAGATTGATGCTTGCTCCCAAATCGCACAACACCTTCCCGAACCGCTTTTCTCCTATAATGCATGCTACTGTGAAGCTCCCGGGATCCTTGCGTTTGAAAGGCATCTTCTTTTGGATCATAGCACTACACTCCTCCGTCAAATTCACCTTCTCATACGCTTTGAGCTTCTTCTTCCTAGA
>CACSLK010024123.1:993218-1040036 GCA_902706635.1 Striga hermonthica
TTCATTCAAACCTTATTTAATTCTACCAATCGTAGGGATAATCGCTAAAGTAATTTACACCTTTCTCTCGAACAAGTTAAATCGTAGATATTAATTGCTATCTATCTCCTTTCGGTCTCAAGATGAACAACTAACTCCCATAAGCTCCTAAGATTCTAGTTCCCTCGCAAGATTCTATCAACCTCTCGGTCTGTTTAGTCTCTTACGTTATAAATTTCTCAATTCTAGCAATCAATTATCTCCTCTCGGTCTCAAGCCAATCACAAATATGCATAAATACGGGCCCTATATTCACACAATTCATATAATCACAAGAAACTGATAAACGAAAGATAGAACGGAATGAATAAACAAAATCACTTCATAAAATAATTCGAGTACTCGCAAATCCTAGAATCTCAAAGAAGAAAAAGAGAAAAGAAAGAAGAACTATTGTTGCCGTTAGTTCCCGGATCTTCAATCTTGACTTTCTCGAATCTCTCGTGTGTTTCGTGCTTTCTCCAGGCCTCCAATGGTGTCAAAAGTCCCAAAATCGTGTTCTTTATGTCCCTTATATACTGTAGGGCAAATATGGGTCGAAAAAGGGACAAAATCGCGTAGATTTCCTATTTCCCGTTGGATTGTCTGCGCGTCACACGGGTCGTGTCACTAGCCACACGAGTCGTGTGACTTTTCTTCAATTTTCGGCAAAGTTCCAGGGCCACACGAGACGTCACACGAGCCGTTTGAGCCCACAGGACTCGTGTCATGGGCCACACGACTCGTGTGGGAAAGCCGCACCAAAATAACAGAAGAGGTCGATTTTTCTCACCCCACACGACTCGTGTCACTCTCCACACGAGTCGTGTGGCCTGTCTGCACCCTTTTTTCATCGTTTGTCGTCCCGATTCCATCTTTAACGCTTTTTCGTGCATATTTCCTGCAAAACCAATGACAAATATACCTCCATCATAGATTAATAAATCAAACAAAATGGTGCACAATCCCACGATAAACACGGTTAAACATCACACTGTATCACTCATAATGCATGAAAATATGATGAATGTCAGAAATCTCACGAACTCACGCCGATGGGTACGCTCTCCCTGAGAGAATTCTATCGCTCTCCATGAGAGAATTCCGATGTTCCTGTAGCGCTTGACGCCGGTTTGTGTTTACAAACATTAAACATGTCATCTTTAAGGTTTGTAAATTCAAACCTCACTCAAAACCTCCCTATTAAATGCTCAATGGGCATCTAGGGTTTCATTCAATCAAAAAGTAACCTTCTTTCTCATTCACATCATTTTTTATTAAATCTCCCCCCATTTAAACACACGCCCACATTCCTATCGATTCATTTAAATATATCTATGAGATCTATTATCCACTCATTCTATAATTTTAATATTCTATTCTCAATAAAATAAAAATTTAATATTTTTAAATTATAATAATAAATTTATTTTAAATGCATGAAAATGAAAAAAAAAAAAAACACTAAAAGACCAAAATAACTTAAATTAAGATTTCACAAAAAAAATATTATAATTAAAAAAATATTTTTTTAGCTCAATTAAATCTGCACGAAGTTGATTATGTTATCTCGTATCTCATAATTTCTACTAATATAATTTTAAAATTCTATATTTGAACCTTGGACATGTTGTGCGGGAAAGAATGAGGTGTATTTATAGGCAAAGAATGAGGGATAAAAAATGTAAATTATTAATACATATTGAGAAGTGAGATATAAATTAATTTGAATTTATCAATATTTGGAAGTGTGATATGGATAAATAAAGATGAATTAATATAAAAAGGAAAATAATATTATTAAACAATTTATTTAAAACAAAAAATAATATAAAAAAAATAAAAGGAGGCTGGACGCGTTCAGCCCCTTGAACGCAACAGAGGGCCCCATGATTTTAATGGATGGCCACATCGTGTTGAACGGGTCAATGTAATTGAGAGGCTTTCAGCTTGCTTAGGAAATCAAAATTTTGATTTCTGATCGGCTAGATAATTAATAAAAATAATATCCAAATGCCAAGGCCAGCTTCATTTTCCACCACCACGGCTTGGTTTTGCCCCGGAAATGCCCTCATCTCCCTCCAAACCCCCATTGAAATCTAGCTTTTCTCTCTCAATTTCACAAAGGAAATCAGGCCTCTGTGCTTCGATCCTCTCGTCTCCCTACGGTCGAGTGTATTACATAACCTTTAAGTATTTCTTCATTCTTTTTTGTTATTTGTAACCGAACCCGTTGGTTCATCGAACCCCAATTTTTTTCATAGAAACTCACTCACCGACATCGTTTAAAGCAGAACAAAAAACGACGGGAATCGCTTTTGCTTTCTTTTCCTCTGGCACCACCTGGCGTTTAAACGCCCAAAAATAAGTGTAATGCGGGTGCCCTAAGAGCAACTTTAAGGGCATCTTTAATAGGCAGGTTTTGAAAGGTTTGTGAAAATGCAAACCTCAAAGGTTTGCTATTAAATTCAAGAGGTTTAAGGTTTAGAAACTTGAAACATTTTCAAACCTCTTGTAAACCTCTAAAATATAAAAAGAAACAAAAGAAAAAAGAGAAAAAGTTGTGTGCGTGTACAATGAAACTTCCTCATTTTAAAAGGATGTGGCATGCACGCACAAAAGTAGAGTGACTTGACAAGTGAAAAGGGACACACACTATCAAAATTGCCTTCCCATTTTCTTTTCTCTTCACTTTGTTTTCCTTTTTTAATTTAAGTTTTCAATATTAAATTCTTCTGCATACACCACACCATTTTGGCAGGCACGAAATTAGTAATAATTAGATATTTTTAATTTTAAGTTTATTTTAAATAATAAATTATAATTTTAAATAATGAAATATAAATATATATAATTTATTAGTTTTTATATGTTTTTATGTAAATATATGAAACATTTAGATTGAATAAAAAAATGGAGTTATTACTTATTAGTTTGGAAATATTATTAATATTCTAAGATTATAGTATTAATTAAAAGTAAGTGGGAAATATGTGGGACCCATAAAAATAGGTTTATGAGGTTTATTGTTATTGGAAGTTTATAGGTATCGGAGTAAAAATGAGGTTTTGGCTGACGTGGCACATTGAGAATAGAGAAAGGAGGTTTATGGGGTTTTGTTATTAAAGTTGCTCTAATAATAGAAGAAAAATACTACATTACCAACCCAGTGTACAACTAGGTTGACAACACAAGTGAAAACATTCACTTGTGTATTTTTTCGTTTTCTCGTTTGTATATATTTTGTTTTGTCGATCGCATGAGCTTGTGTGTCAACATGCTCTTTCCTATGCTTTTTGGGTCAAGCAATGAGGACATCGCTTTGTTTTAAGTGTGGGGGAGGGATTTTCGTGATTATGCATGCTTAGACGTCATTTCTCTTATTTTCGGTGCTTATTTTTCGTTTTTGTTGAGTCGTGGACCGATTTTGTTTGTTTTTATTGTGTTTTGTGTCGATTTCCCCATATGAGACTTGATGTGAGTCCAATAGTGCAAATGACTAAGTGGCTAGTTTGGATTGTCGATCATTTTCATTATTAACTCTCATGCCTTATGTGCTCAATGATTTTGACAGTTTTCATAAAATGAGATGATTATTTGTTGGCATTGGAACTCGCATGTGGATTCACGGAACTTTCTTGTCCTTTGTTCGTTCTTGATTGATGATCTTGGTCATGCTTACCTTGTGCTTGATTATGTGTAAACGTGTTATGCTATACACTTGAGTTATGTCTTTATTGATTGTTATGACTATGATATTGTATGTGATGTACTCTTGTGCGCTATCCCCTAGAAAAAAGAGAAAGAAATAAAATGTGAGTTTGCGAGAAAGTATGGATTAGTCTCCTCTTATTCCGAGCCACTTCGTAGATTGGGATAATGAGCCCGGGAAACCGGTTTAGGAAACTCGAGGAAACCCCTCAAGGTTAAACCTAGATCATCTCGTCCGGAAACTTCGTTTGGAAAGAAAAGCTCATGGAATTGAGTTCGTGAGAGTCGAAAGGATTAGGCTCCTCTTGGCTCGATTAGTCTTCTAAATAAACCGGGTTAAGGAGTACGGGTAGGGATGACAATTTAGCCCGGACTTGGCCCGACCCACCCTGCCCCGTAGTGTTTGGGCCGAGGTCAGACCCGCCCCGTTTAGAAACGGGCCAGGTCGGGTCCGCCCCGTTGGATAAACGGGCCAGGTCCGGGTAGTTAAACCTGCCCCGCCCCATTTTGCACCGCCCCGACCCGCCCTGTTTTTGTACCAGTATAACCAATTTATTATTTATAAATTATATAGAGTTGGGTGTTATTATAATATTATATAATATTATTAAAGTGTTACTTCCACTTTATGAAACCCACATTCCCACGCCACCCACAACCCACACACACCACACATTCATCTTCACAGCCTTTTTTTTTCTTCTTCTGTCCAGAGTCCACCCCTTCATCTCTATCTCCTAACACACAATTGAATTTGAATTCAGGCAAATTTTCTCCTCAACAAAAGACATCAATAAATTAGAGTCATGACCTGGTCATTGCATCGGCTGAATTCGGATAAAAAAAAAAAGCACCATGCAGATTGGGAGAAAAATGACATGTTCTTCGGTTCATCGAATGTCTTCTCGTGGATAATTCTTCAATTGTAGTAAATTTTCTTCAGATAGTGTTTTCTTCATTTGATAGAGCATCATTGTTACAAAAACAAAAATAAAAATGGGGCCAGGGCGGGTCGGCCCGCCCCGGCACGGGCCAGGTCACGGGGCAATCTTGGTGGACCCGCAACGGGTCACGGGCCAGGTCGGGGCGACAGGCCAAATCTGCGGGCCAGGTCTGGGTCCGGAACTACCCGGCCTGACCTGGCCCATTGTCATCCCTAAGTACGGAAAACCGGCCTAGGAAACTCGAGGATAACCCTCGAGGATAAACCTATGTAATAATTGTCCTAACGGCTCTCATTTGGAAAAAGTAACTCATAAAAAAAAAATAAAAAGAAAATGAGAAATTGGCTCATAGTTTCGTTTTTATCATCGTGTATATTGAGTTGACCATTTTTAGTTTTTTGCGCGTGTTTGTTGTAAAAAGGAAGTTTGACTTGAGTGAATCATGATTGAATAACTTGGGCTTGTTTTTGTTTTGTTGAGTTCATATGTGGGAACCGTACCCTCGGATTCGAGTTGAGTTTTGTGAATAACCGGATGATAATGAGAGTTACATGATGCATGTTTATTAATCTTGGACCATTCGATTCCTCCTTTCGAACTACTTGTTATTTTGTTTGCTTGAGGACAAGCAAAGAGTTAAGTGTGGGCAGTTGTTTATTGTGTTTTTGTCGTTATTTTCATGTGTTTTGTGTGCTTTATTATATAGTTTTAGGCTTGTTTTAGTGTCGACCATTCCATTTTATCGTGTTTTGTGTATTTTTGTTATTGTATAGTGTTTTCGTATTTTTTCGCGTTTTCTCTTTTGCTTTGGTGTTGAATAGGTCCAACGTGTCGAGAACGAGGAGACGAGCCATCCAAGCCGATCGAGCCGTCCGACCCAAAAAATCCAACCAACCCATACCGGGACGAAGAGAATTCAATGAGAAGAATTTTGGTCCAAGTTTCGTGCGAATCAGAGTTGTGTGCGAAAAGTTAGAGCGAAACGAAGTCGCGAAGCACAAACCGAGCCATGACCGAGTCCAGACCCACGCACCTACCCCCGCGCACACGCTCGGCCGCGCGCGCGCGCGCTCACGAGTGTCACGTAGCCCAGCGACCCATTCCGCGAGCTCGTGGAAAAATTCGCGACCTCGAGAGTGCTCTCCACTCCATGCCCGCGAGCTCGTGGGAAAATCCGCGACCTCGAGAGTGTGCCCTGTTGTGCCCGCGCCCCGCGCCCGTTCCCGTGACCTCGCGAGTGCTACACGCCCAGCGCCAGCGCACGCCCGCCAGCAGCCCTTCCCGCGTGCTCGCGAGTGCCCATGCGCGCCCAGTGCCTTGCCGACTCTCGACCTCGCGAATTTCATGGAGACCTCGCGAGTATTTTACTAAATGTACGTGTTTTTAGTGTGTGTTTGTGGTGTAGCTATATAAAGACATCTTGCTTTGTATTTTTGAAGACAACCCTCATTTCCCAACTTTTAAGTTGGGAATTCCTCTCTATTTTCTCTTTTTTTTTTTCTTTTCTTTTTATGCTTTGGTTTGGATCTTATGGATCAAGTTTTCCGGCAAATTTCCAGCGATATTGTTTCGAGTAAAGTTTCGAGCTTTTGACTCTGGTTTTCTTCCCAAGTGCGAGTGAGAGTGGGTACTTAGTCTTAAGCCCCATTACTTCGTATATCGTTATTTGCTTTTTGTGAAAATTGATATTGTGCTTGTGTTGCTTGGAGGAAAAGATTGAATCTTTAGATCGTGAATGCTTGACTAAGTGTGATTAGTAGTTGAATGCTTGCTCGTCTTGTGCTAGAGTTGGGTTTAGCTTCCTAGGATTTTAGCTAGCATGGAAATGTTCGGTTATTTGCGTGTGATTGATCATGGAGACTCCGGCAAACCAAAATTTCTCATTCCCCCTTGATTTCTCTCATCTTCTTGCGTGCTTAGTTAATTTCTTTCAATTGCTCTCATTTTGTAGATTAATCTAGTTTAAATTCAAACCCTCAAATTGCGAGTAGAATGTTTAGGACCTTTTCGGTTGTGTGATTTGACGACTAGATAGTGAACGAAGCTCCGAAGAGCCTTCCTTTGAGAACGACCCGAGTCCGGGTAACTCGGTTACCAATTGCCCAAAAATATTACAAACAACATACAATTTTTTGTGATTGAACCCAAAGCATTGTGGGTGCTCTTAATAGCAAACCTTTGAGGTTTGATTTTGTAAACCTTCCAAAACCTGCCTATTAAAGATGCCCCAATGGGGTTTAATTCGGTTTTTCACGAACGGACTAATCATACTGAAATAGGCGGCTAGGTCAATTACACCAGGATTTCACATTGCTTCGTTTCGTTTGCATCTTTTACAGTCGAGATTCTTCCTCAAAAAACTCGATTGGGATCCATGAATTGCAGCCGTAAACGACAAAGTCTCCGGAGTCAGATGGATCCTCTATGTTCTTTACCTTCTTTGTAGTCGGGTTGTCCTCATGAATGTCCACGTTAGCGGGTTCATCCATTTTCGTGTCCATATGGACATGATACGCGTAGTCTAAAGCCTGTAGTTGAGAAGTCATTTTTTTTTTCTTCAGAGAGAAAACCAAAATGTCACAGTTTCAGTCAATGAATTTAATTAAGATTTCTAAAGATTTTTTAGAACGTTAGAAATCTCGGTGTATTAAATTTAGATCTGTTAAAACTTTTAAAGTCTTGGAGTATTTAATTGGGATTTTAAAAAGTCTTGTATTTTATTTATTTGAGATTATAATTTGTTATGACTTTTTAAGATTTAGTGAGATTTCTAAAAAAAAAAGGCTTAAACAAAATCTCACTTCAAATCTCACCTCCAAACTTAGGATTTCATTGAATTTCTCCAAAATCTAGAAATCTTAACCAAAATCTAGAAATCTTAACAAATCTCAAATATTCTTTTCCCCGAAAAGATGGAGAATTTTATAAATAAAAACGCACAAATGTGCAAAGGTACATCGCCTAGTCGAATAATACAATCAACAACTGAAAAACTGGGAGGACGGATCCGGAGACCGCCTAGAACCAACATTAGCAACGCTAAAAACCAAACCACAAGACTCACGATAAGACAAACACAACAAAAACTAAGAAAAACTACAAAGCTCACAACGGGAGAATAAGAATGACCCAAACGGATAATACCCGCTCACACGCGGGCAAAACAGAAGTTAACGACCCAAACTAAAAACACAAAATCTAGCCAAATAACAAAAAAAATGGACAGTAAAAAATACAAACTAAAAAAGAGAAGCCTTTCCACGGCAGAGAACCGGGCTGGACCAGCAGAGTCATTAAGATCCAATCACCTACATTTAAAGTCCAATTAAACTTAATTCTCGTACTTTTTATAATTATAGTTAAATAATAGGCATATTGCTTCAAAAACCCTGATCTTTTACTAAATTGCAAAAAAAAATTCAAACATTCTTAAGTTTGCCATTAAATTGCCAATCTTTTAAATGTGTTGCATGTTAAGCTCTGATTGATTTTTCGACATCCTATTTGTTGATGTGTCCGGCGAATTGATGATATGTCCTGACAATAATTCGACGTGGCTTTTTATGTCTTAAAAGATACATACATTTATTTTTACTTCATAAATTGATAGTTGTGGAATGTATGTCGTTCTCGTTGCTTCTTCTGTTGATATTGGCTCTTAATTTTTTCCAGCTCCTCAAATTTGGTGATGAAAAATCTCGATTTAGGATTGTAGACGGAAAAATATTGGAAATTGAGGAGTGTGTAAGAAAATAAGGTCTTGATTGTTTATGAAATAATTTATTCAAAATGAGTTATTTTGGTTAACCATAGTTAATTTTGAAAAAGGTGTTATGGTTAGTTGTTAGTGAAATTTTAAGAATGTATTAAAATAATATTTAAAATAAAATGATTATAATTGATTTGATGTAAAAGTAAAAGATAAATGATTGGAAATGATTGAAAATGATAGGTAGTTAAAATTATGTGAGTGGATGAATAGTGAATTAAAGTTGATGTGATGTATAAGAATGATTGGTTTGTATTATTTAATTATATGAATAATATTAAAGATAGTGGGGTTGAGCTAGATTTTGAATTGAAATAAAAGTGAGTAAATTATTAGGTATACAATCAAGCTCTTAAGAAATCGAGGAGTGGAAATGAATATGTGTATGCTTGCTATGACTCATCACTTTGTCGACACATCAACAAGGAGGAGGTCAGAAAATCAACCGGAGCTTAACATGCAACACAATTAAAAGGTTGAGAATTTAATAGAAAACTTAAAAAAGTTTAGATATGTATGCAATTTAGTAAAAGAAAAAGTGTTTCTGAAGCAATTAGGCCTAAATAATATTAATAAATCATTTTCACACATTACATCCACTCATGTAATTTTAACTACATATAGCTTCCTACAATCTCTCTCTTACTTTTACATCATAAAATTTAATTACATATTTTAATAATATCTCCTATTTTTAATAAATGTCGTTTTGAAAAGTTGCACATTAGTTAAGAATATTTTTTTTGTCAATAATAACTTTATTTAATGAAGATAGAGATGAATGTTTTGAGAAAAAAATAAAAATCGAATATGAAAAGACGTACTGTATTTATTAACTAAATGAGAGTAATAATAAGAAATTATATACAAAAAATCGACATTTGTTTGGACAATAATTGATAAAGCCAAAATAACATTTAAAAAAAATATTATTTAATTTTGCATCTACTTTATTTTATAAATAACTCATTTTAATCCATATCCAATAACCCACAAATGTCCATATCGAATGACCCTCAAATGTCATTGAATTCCAATCCTCCAACCAATACATCTTAAACAAAACATTAAAAATTCATACATTATCTTTCTATTTGGTTAAAAAAATAATAAGTAGTAATAATAATAATTTCTTGCATTATCTTTTTAAGTTGGTCAACAGTTGCTTTTGCCCTCGAATTCAAAACCACCTTGCTTCGTAGATAGAATAGAATTGCGTGGCGGCCCATTCAGTCATCCACCAACACAAAACGGCTCATTCTTTAGTCGTTTTATCACTTTTTTTCACACCATCTGCGGCCGTTGGATTTGCCCAAATCCCACTTTCCAATTGGGCCCCACCTTCCGGTGCCAACTTGTGCTCCCAATTTTCATCATACTTTCCCTTTCTACCCCTCGGTCCCGTCCTAATTTACGATACGTGCCATCCAATTCCCCTCCTATAAATCCACGCTTTGACACCAGTTAGGTTTGCCAAAATGAAGAGCCTCAGGGCACTGTAAAAAAATACATACAAAAACCCCTCTCTCTCTCTCTCTCTCTCTCTCTCTCTCTCTAATTCACTTCAAACCATGGCGTCATCTTCTAGAAGGCCGACGGCTCTCCGGCGGTCCGGTCCTCTGTACATCTCCACCGCCTCAGATCCGTCGCCGTTCACGTCGGCATCGACCCCCACGTTTGCTTCCTCAACCAGCTACTACTCCACCACCTCCTCCTCCACGTCCCCCTCGGCCGGTTTCTTCGGCCACCGCCGCTCGGCGTCTCCCACGCGCGTCAGCCTCCACGCGCTGTCCCCGCTGCCGCCCACGCCGTCCGTCCGTTTCGCCATAGACAGATCCATCTCCCCGCGGCGTTCGATTGCGGCGGTGCCTTCCAGTCAGATCGTCCGGGGCGGCGGCGCCGGTGTCCCGAAGAGGACGTGCCTGTGCTCGCCGACGACGCACCCGGGGTCGTTCCGATGTGCTCTGCACAAGAACAGCTTCGGCGGCGGCGCCAGCCGGAACAATAACTCGGTGCGGTACTCCCCGACCCGGCTCAACATGAGGAGGTCGGCGATGACGAATTCTCTGGTGCGGATCGGCACGGTAGAGGGAGATCTGGTGAAGCGAGCTCTGGCGGCCCTGATCCGCCCCTCCTCGCACCAGCAGCGCCGCCGGGAGGACTTCCGGCCCCGTCCGAGCCGACTTTCGGCCATGTCCAAGGCCGACGATCTCTAATCGGAATATCAACGCGAAGCTTGCAGGTTTGGTTGTTTGATACTCAGATTTCTCTTCCTCCGCGGCGGAGGTGCTCCGATCTACTCGAAGGCTGTGTGAGTTCAGGTGTCCGGCGGCTTTTTTGTACACCGGCGGTAAAAACCCGTGCAATTTTGGATAATATCACCGTTGTTGTACATAGTGATATGCGAGGACATGTTGGACCATTTTAGAATAGCAATCCCCATACGAATATGGAAAACAAAATTTGATTTGAGTTTTCATAAAACTATAAAATTTAATCTAAAACTTTAAAAACTGGTTGGGATTTTGGATTGTTTTGGTGTGTTTGATTTGTTAATCGAGATCAATCCCATTCTCTTTGCAGCATTTGGATCAATTGCCCGCGTGTTTTGCCATTTGTGTAGTTCTGTTCAGATCAATTATCCGTCCACTGTGTGCCGCCGTTTTCCGTTCTCTGTCGCCGTTGCCGTTATCTGTGTATGGATTCATTTCGTCTCTTTCCAGTAGGTTCGTGTGAGGTAATTTCCGTTGATTCTTTTTATTTATTTATTTTATTTAACCTTTTAAGTAATTTATTTATTTGGTTAGTCACAGGTCAATTTAACCTCTTGTGTTAAGATTGTGTTGCAGCTTTTAAAGGGATGCAAAGTAAGGGATGCAAAGTATTGTTTTACATATTTTTTTTTTTTTAAGCCAGTCACGGTATCCAGGTACCCCGGAGCTATACCTCGATTAATTCGTTGATACACGAGTTGCACACATGACAGTGGTCGGTCAGTCTCATTTTCTATATTCACAAAATCCGAGACCTCTTGCTTTGAATGGGAAGAAGTTGACTTTGAAATTTCTTAAATTAAAAAAAATAAATTCATACATTGGCTTGGGAGGTGGTTGAAATTCGAGAAAGACCCAATAATAATTAATAAATCTGACCTGCGGAAAAAAGATATATCAGTCTATTGATAGTACTGGACCGTTAAGAAGAAATTTTAATAAAGTAAATAAAGAAAATTTAATAAAGTAAATAAAAGGAAGACCAAATAATAATGATTGAATCTTTCTTGAAAAGAAAAAAAAAAAAAAAAAATCTACTGGATTCTATTGATATTACTGGACAGTAAAAGGAAAATTAAAATGGTGAAAAAAAAAAAAAAAAATAAATAAAGGAGAGAATTGAAAATGAGAAAATGCAAAGTGAGGTGCCAGGCTGGACGCGAGCGGGTGTAGGCCCAGCCGTGTAGGCCCAGTGAACAGCCCATGATTCCAGTTTGAGAAAAGTTGATTAATTGGGCCCATGATTTTTCCTCACCACTACTACTTGCACGATCCTGACCCACGAACAAACTCGATATCGTAGGCCTTCCAAATTGGGACTTATTATTGATCTTATCCTTTAATTTCTCCATTCATTTAAAAAAAAAAAAATTAAAAGAAGAGAAATAATTTTAGTTTTGCTGAAAGTTAATATGAATTATTCAATGATAATTAACCTATCTTGTGAAGATTTTACAGTTGATTAATTAGGGAAAACAAATGATTGTATGAAGAAAAAAGAAAATCATATAATAGCATAGTCATGATTCATGAACACAACAATTATGACTCTTATTTAAGACGCGAGGAAAGGAGTGCTTGAGAGACAGCTTGAAAGTCGAAAGCTTGATGTTTAAGGAGAGAGCCTGTGGGGCCTTAAAAAAATCGAATCAATTATATATTCAAGGTATTAGTACTTCTATTATCTTTTTTAATAGAGATGGAAGTATTCAAACAAAGAATTTTGAAAAAATCAATTATATAAACTAGCATTGATACAAGTACGATGCCATGCATGAAGTTTACTACAAAAAATATTTTGTTAATTTAAATTAGATACTTAGGACAATATGTAAATCTATTGAACACAATATTTAATCCAGTAAAAATGTGAATTTTATTTATTTATTTATAGTATTATTTTTTAAATACTTGTTAATTTTTTTTGTAATTTTTGACTACTTTATATATATATATATATATATATATATATATATATATATATATAATATAAGTTTATAAGATATTACAAATGCATAAGATCATCTGATATTTGCTTACAAATTACTTACATGTACATATAAAATTTTCCGTTATCATAGTCTTATAGTTTTTTTTAACAATTTATAATTTGCACATTGCATGATAATTGACCAACTTTAACCCGTAATGTTTATCTTTATTTATTATAATTTTAAGTTCATGAAACACTAAAATATTTATAATTAAATTTTAATTTGTAGTAAATTTAATCCTAATGCAACATAAATTTTTCATAACTAAATATTTTATTTTATATTATTTATTTATATTTATTTCTTTAAATCATTTTTCAATCTATATAATGATTTAATAGTATCCATTATATATATATATATATATATTATAATTCCCTGATTATCAAGTGTTATAATTTAAATTATGATACTTGACTATTTTATTTACTTATTTTTATTTATTTAATAGTATATAATAAATATTATATTTATTAAAACTTAAATATTTTTTAATGTACATAGATATTTTTAAGGTAAACTTTATAATTTTGAATTGTACAGAACATCGAATATTAATTTTAATAATACATTATTTTAATTTTAATAGTATTATCATTATAAATGATATATTTAATGGAGATTATTACGGTTAAGTTGACTACATGTTAGAAAATTTTAGTAATATTTTAAACTATTCATTATGTTAGTATGGTTCAAACATAATTATTCTGATTATTTTATTATATATTTTAAGTATTTCTAATGATGAGTATGACTAATTAAATTAATATCTACAATATCTAACCGTCCATTTTCCAAACATTTCTTAAATTGTGTCAATAAATTACTATGAAATTAATATTATGATCTTATTGAAAATATATCTAATCATTCTACGGTAAAACTAGTTCATGTTTAACTCAATCATATTTAACGAATGTTAACCATTGAGTACAAAACAAATTAAATATCAAATATAGAAGAAAAAAAATTCGGCCAAAACCATACCAATTATGACAATAAGAATTTTCCGGATTCAATCCTTATAATATTTTTGTTCAATTCTAAAAGAACATTATATTGCCGTAAAATTTTTTATTTTATTTTTTTATTACAAGCTGTCTAATAATTTTTTTCTTATATACATTATATAAACAACCAAACAAAGCAAACAAATAATGATGCGAGTAGTATAAGCACAAATATTACATTTCAATTCTGCGGATCAACAATCTATTTTCAATTTCAACCTGATGATTGGATATAAATAAAACTATGATTGCATATTGAATTAAAATGAGTTACTTTTGAATAAAAATGATTTAATAAGAAATTAATTGAATATTTGAGTTTTTATATTAATAATATTTGAAATATAATGATAAAAGTTGACGTGATAAAGAAGTAAGAAAAAACTTGTTGAAAATATTAAAAAAAAAATGAATGAATGATGAATTAAAGTTGATGTAATGTGTAAGAATGAACGAGTGATATTATTTAATTATATTAATAATATTGAGAAGAGTTTTTAATTTGAATTTTGAGTAAATAATGTAAAAAAAATGTCCCACAAGGTGAAACGGAATTATTTTTGCAGCCATAAAAATGCCAAAGGTTATTTAAAAAGAAAAAAAAAAAAAATAGAGAAGTTATGGGAGGTGGGAAAGTGTGAAAGAAATCTATTCTTTTTTTTTTCCTCCTTTGTGGAAGTAAGGGTATACGTCTTCTTGATCTATTTAAAAATTAATTTATAATGTAATAAAATATAGTAATAAAATAAAATATAGTAATAGGCATACGTCGTTACCAAGTCTTGCCATTTTTCTGTCATATTACACGGTTTGGACATTATAATAGACATTTAGTCTTTCAATTGTGAAGTTGGGAAAGTTGATAGTCCTCTTTTTCGACTTCTCACAATTGAGTGTCTAAATGTCTATTATCTTGTATAAGAATTGTAACAATTAAGTAGATTCAGTTCAAGGGTCAATAATTTAACATTGTCATGTATTTTTTCAGAAAAGGATTTCATGGCTTCATAAGCATGTGCCCAATATTTGGGGAATTGTCCCATTTCGGTACGCTCTGCCGGACACGGCGCCACAACCGTCGTTTCTTTTTCACGTGCAATGTGACGAAAACAACTAATCTTTTCTCAGGGACTTCGTCACAGATTTTCGCTCCAGCAGCAAATCAAAACACTAACATCAATTGCACCAATGATGTCACGCCAATAGTTTTCATTATATATTATGTTTTCCACCTTCTATTAAACATGCAATAGCAGAAACAAGAGAACGCTCACACAAACTTAGGGCGTGATTGTATATGAATTCAACTGGTAAAAAACTAGGTTTTTTCTTAACTATAATTAAGTTTGAAAAAAGGTGGTATGATTAGTTGTTAGTGGATATATTAAAATAATATTTAAAATAAAATAATTAAAGTTGATTTGATATAAAAATAGGAGAAAATGATTAGAAGTGATGATTAGTTAAAATTATGTGAATGGATGAATAGTGAATTAAAGTTGATGTGATGTGTAAGAATGATGAGTTGATATTATTTAATTATATTAATAATATTGGAGATAGTGGGGTTGAGTTAAAGTTGAGTTAAATTTGAGTTTTTATTGATTCTTTTACTGTACAATTCATATCCAATCGCCCCCTTAGTTATTCTCCGAATTCTTACTCAAATTTGAGGAAATGAATGCAAAAAAAAAAAAAAAAGAAAAATATGCCGATAAGGTTGCAGTCGAGTCATCAACATTTGACATTTGTTTGATACAATAATCCAACAATTTTAGTGGTGTGAAAAGGGAAGTAGCTTTCTTGCAGTGTTGGATGATGGTTGAACATTTTGTACGCCATCACGAGGCTAACTTCGACAGTCTCCATTATGTAATATGCTTCAGGCCACTAACAAAAATAACGACGATACTACTTGAGATTGTATATTGGAGTCGGATTGCATGAGATCTTGGTGAAACTCAAGATAATGTTGAAATAAATGACGAGGAGAAAATCTTGGTATGTGGAACAGTGGAAGAATAGACGTATTGCGAATATTGATATGAAGAAGAAAGAAGTTGAATTGCGTAAAAGTTGAACTGGAGAAGATCATATCTGAATTGAGGATCTTGAAGCTTGTGTGTGGCTCGAGAGGTTGTGATGGTAGAGTAGATGTTTCGAACAATTGGTGCACAACAATCAAGGTTTTCGAAGTTTCATTACAAGTACTCGATGGAACGAAAAGCAGATGAAAAGGATATAACAATATTGTTTAATCATTTCGAAAAGGAATCTTGAGCTTGAAAAACATGTGTCCAGTATTCGAGAGAATTGTTCCATATTGTGGTTTCCATTGTCAGACACAACTCATCATCAACCGCCATTTCGTTTTCGGGTCAACGGTGATGTGAACAACAATTTAGCTCTCAGAATCCTCACCACTGATTTTCGCTCAAACACATTTTAAAGTTGACCATCAAATCAAACCAGTAACATTAATGACGCCAATGATGCCACGCCAAAATCTCCATTGTGTATCATTATTCCAACTCTCTCATACGCCTACAATAGAGCAATAACAGAACGCTCACACCAGATGACATACAGATTCTTAAATCCATGAAGTTTGTTGTTGTTAGTCTTTGTGTACTTTCTCTATATTGTTCTATTGTAGGCGTATGAGAGAGTTGAGAGCATGATACATAATGGAGACTGTGGACGTGGCATCATTGGCGTTATTGATGTTACTGGTTTGATTTGATGGTCAACTTTTAAAATGTGTTTGAGCGAAAATAGTGACGAGGATTCTGAGAGCTAAATTGTTGTTCCCGTCACGATTCACACGAAAACAAAACGATGGTTGATGATGAGTTGTGTCCGATAATTGAAACCACAATGAGACGATTCTCCTGGACACGTGTTTTTTCAAACTCCTGATTTCTGTTCGAAATAGTCAAATAATATTGTTATATTCGTTTTATATGTCAATTGCATGCATTTATGCACGTGTTTTGACCGACCCGCTGTTTTATCTATCATAGACATTTAAGTTCTTTTCATTCTTTTGTTTTCGAAGTGTAAAAAAAAGGGTGAATCGCCGAAACCGGCGGGTCAGGGCTGGTTCAAAGAACCAATAGGAATAGTCGGGCCGGTTACGGGCTCAACATTTGAGGCCCACCGACCCCCGGGCTGGGCCGGGCCTTCCACCTGTCCAGCTGTTGGCCAAGTCTAGGCTGATCCATGTGTATAGTTCTTTGTTCATCCTAGGCCCAAAAATTGCCCCAAACCAGATCAAAAGTACAGAGAAAAGTTTCCTAATTTATACTCTATGTTCCTGCTGAAGGTGGACATAATCATACAGACACTTAAGCCACAAGTCTAGAAGCTTCTACATTTACAGCTCATGATACTGCCAAAGCAAGCAAAATACCACAGTACCTTCTGTACCAATGAACCAAAATGTTTTCAAGCCCCATAACAGTAGAAAATATTTACAACATCCTATGAATGAATAGTACTCATCCCCATCCATACCTCAACTGCCTCCCGGCGTGTGAGCCTTCGTATACACCCTGTGCCGCCTCTCTCGCCCGTAGATAACCCAGAATACGAGGGACAACATAACTGCAGTAGCAACCATCACAAGCCCGATATAAATCCACTGGCTGTATTTTCTCAGGTCAGGGCAATGAGACCCGTTTATGGTTGAGAACGCCTGCCGAACAAAACTGCAGTCCTCGAGCTCGACCAGGAACGGGCCGTACCTGTTCAGCCCGTAGCTCACGTTCACAGCTGCCGACATCTGGTCGAACATCGCTGGCGTTAGTCGGCCCCTCGTCACGCAAATACCATTTCCCGATGTTTGGCAAACATATCCACTCCAAACCTGCATTTTTTCAATAAAATTTATTTCCAACATTTTTTTTCTTTTTTAACTAAAAGTTCATTTACATTACTCCAAATTTACGCACTGTTGTTGCATTGTCCAAATCGACTTCACTTGGGGAGCAAGCACGGTCTGTAAGGTCAGGGTTAAATGGATTGCAAAGGTTTGGCAAGAGAGGGCCCGACTGATTGTAGTAGAACGGGCCAATGTTGGGTGGGAAATTGTTGTTGGAAATATTCGTGACGACCATATTCATCAAGCCGACTAATTGGGACGTGACCTCCTTGCTCTTTGTCAGGGTCTCTTGGGCAGTTGCGTTATCCACACACGGCAGAATATCGTCTAGAGCCGTATGAGCAGTTGGGTTCTGAACCCACTCATTCATCGCCACACAACTATCTCCAGTCACGCTACAGAACAATAAGGTAAAAAATGCATCATAACTCGTTTTTTTTGCTGATAAACATAAACGAAGACAAACAGAAAAATAAATTTACGAATGAAATGAAATGTAGTAAATTGGGTTAGTTAAACATACTTGTGGAGAAGAAGAAAAACTCCACACAATATGAATGTTCCTGTCACAAGAATCCATCCAGTAATCACCAAGCTGCAATAACCAAAAGAAAGAGACATGAAACACACTTCAGATTATCGAAGGATAGATATTGTATCAAAGTTTTTCTGTTGTGGAATAGATATTCAACTCACATGTACACAGGAAACTGCAGCCCTAAGATTGAAAATGCTGAAAGTATCAAACGAACACCATAAGAATACGGGTAAAGTCAGGAGTATTATCAAAAAAAGAGAGATGAGATCAACCAAACCCAAGAAACGTCAAAAGAAGCATGACAGCAGAGAGTATGATAAGAGCCAATCTCCTGCAAGAACATTTAACAACATCCACTTTTTTTCTAATCAAACGTTAAACACGTAAAATAAAAGAAGAATAGTAATCTGATTTTGCTTTCACCTACACATATTCAATTACATTCTTGATCTTTTCAGAATTATCTTCCGTTTTACTGGAAAGCAAGCTAGCCGAGGAGTTTATCTTGTTTTGGATTTGATCAATGTCCGTTTGAACATTCGGAGGCAAAAACACTTGCTCCACGTTAATCTGCTTGGCCGCAGCAAGATATCCCGACACATTCCTCAGATTCTTGGACGTTGTATTCGCTTGACCGACAACATAATCCAACGTGCTTATAGTACTATTGTGAAATTTCCCTTGTCCGGTGTACAAGACTATACATCCAACACTAGAAACACAATACAATGCACAAAATCATATTCATTTTTCACAATGCAGGAGAGAGAGAGAGAGAGAGAGAGAGAGAGAGAGAGAGAGAGAGAGAGAGAGAGAGAGAGAGAGAGAGAGAGAGAGAGAGTACATTGCAGCAATAGTAAAGAGTGTGAGGAAAATGAGAGAGAGGGTATAGGCTACTCGGGAATAGCCATAAGGCTCTTGCCGGCAGCAGCAAAAGCAGCAACATATGAGAGTTAAGCAAAGCCCGAAGACCACAAACCATATCCCGGCCACTACAAAGGCAGGCACAGCTGTATAACCCACTGACTGCATTCAATAATGAATTCATTATAGAGATAATTTATCAAATACCTCAGCTTACACATCAATCACACTTACAAAACAAATTAAGGTTCACAGCAAGTCAGCAGCTGATCTTAAAGATTTCAAAATTTCTAAAAATACACTCAGTGACAACTAGCAACAAATCAATCACAATTGTCCCTAATAAGGTGATTCGAAGTTCTACATTTCGAGAAATTTACACATGGCCCTCGTGAGGAGAGTTGAGTTTCTCGCTTGGAACCTAAGTAGCTCTTATTAGGTCCATAAAACCATTAGAACTTAGTTATGCAAGAAAAAAAGTCAGACAACTTTGATATTCTTACAGCCCAGTAATGGCGGTCGCTGATGTTCCAGCCGCCACTATATCTGTTAAAATTGTTCAGAGGATCTTTTCTGTTAGTTCTCCTTGCAGCCAAAACCAGCGTTGAGTTCACTTCTCCTTCACTCGAATCACTACCGGAAAGTAACCTTTCTGTTCTTCTACCTACGGGTGTTCACGGTCCGGTTTTAACCAAAAAAAAACAAAGGAAATCTTGAGTCTTGATTATCAGAAAATATTCAGAGAAGAAAAAGCAAAAAAAAAAAAAGATATGAAATTAAGCAAAAGCAAAACACCTGAAATTTTGAAACTGGTAAAAAGGGTTTCTCCCTCGAGCGAGAACGAAAAGGGTAACGAAGAAAGAAGAAGAAGAAGAAAAATTGTTGCGAGTGAAAACATAAGAGCCCTTGAAAAGACCATCGTTCGTTCTGTTTGTGTGATTACGAACAAATGTGCTCTGTTTCTTGAAATTTTCAGTTCAAAATTCAAACCTGCAAAAGAGAGAGAGAGTGTGTGTATATGTGTGTGTGTGTGTGTGAGAGAGAGAGAGAGAGAGAGAGAGTATGTGCGGTTTTTTGTCAGACGCAGTGAAGGTTTGCACAAATAGATCTCTTCTACAGGCGCGTGAGAGAGGTAAAGAGGTAAGTGTTTTTTTTTAAATGGGACATGTGTCCCATTTTTATTGGATAATGAATTTCATTTATCATATTATATAAATTCAATTATCATTCATATTTTGTATCAAAAAATAAAAATAAAAATATCAAAATTCATAATTTTTCATTCTCTACAAATAGAGACTACATTTGATATTTTTTGGAACACAATTAATTTATCATTTTTTTACAATTAATTTATCTTATTAGAAGATTATCACGCAAATTTATAATTAGATGAATATGTTACATAGTAAAATGAACATGTTATAGAGTAAGATGAACATGTCATAGAATAAGATGAAAATGTTACATTTTCACAAATTAAATTTAGATGAACATGTTCTAAAGTAAGATGAACGTGTTACATAATAAAATAACATGTTATAGAATAAGATGAGCATGCTACATAATATAATGAACATGTTATAGAATAAGGTGAACATGTTACATGCACAATAAGGTGAACATGTTACATAAATAAAATGAATATGTTATAGAATAAGATGAACATGTTACATAATAAAATGAACATGTTATATAATAAGATGAACATGTTATATAATAAGATGAACATAATATAAAATAAGATGAACATGTTACATAATAAAATGAACATGTTATATAATAAGATGAACATGTTACATACACAATAAGGTGAACATGTTACGTAATAAAATGAACATATTAAATAATAAGATGAACATGTTACATGATTAAATGAACATGTTATAGAATAAGATGAACATGTTACATACACAAAAAAGTGAACATGTGACAAAATAAGATGAATATGTATTGTTTCAATCTACAATCTGTAACATGTTCATCATATTTGAAAACATATTCATTTTATTATGTAACATGTTCATTATATGTCAGTATAATAAAATAATTACGAAAAATTATGAAAAATTATGAAAAAAACGAAAAATTAGTTGTGTTCAAAAACCTATCAAATGTGGTCTCTATTTATAGATAATGAAAAATTATGAATTTTGGTATTTTTATTTTATTTTTTTAATATAAATAATTAATGATATTTTAATTTATGTAATATGTCCCATTTTTTAATTAAAAAAGAAAATTAGGGATGTGAACTACACTCTCCAAATTTCTCTAGTATTGGGGAGTTTTGGGAGTAAATGAGCGCGTGCAAATGTGCCCTGGCACACCTAGCTAGGTGTGCCAGGGCACACGGTACTGGAAAGTTTGAGGGACGAGGGAATCAGAGAATATGTCGGGAAAACAGTTTAACGTGGGAAATTATTATGGGATGTGTTTTACTGCAACTGGTGATGGTTATGTATATTATGTCCCCGAAATGCCCTTGAGATGCAGAAACATCGGTTATATGATGATCTAACAACATTGGAAATTTTCGCTTTCAATATGCAAGTATTTTTAGGGAGATTTTACGGTCACGGGACTCATTCCGTCGGGGTTTAAAATCGTTAGATCAACTATTCAAGACGGTTATATGATAGATCTAACAGTTATAAATCCCGACGGAATGGTTCCGTAACGGAACTGTAACATTTAGTTAAATATTTTTTATCTTGGACGGCCGCATTGAAAATTTTAAGGATAGTTTGAAAAACTTCTGATGTATCGTATGATAAAATTAAAGATAGTAGTTGGATAGGATAAATTGAAAGGTAAAATACAATTAAATGGTACATCTGTTGAATAGGTTAATAATATGATACTTGATCGGACTTTGAAAAAAAAAAAAAAAAAACCAGCAATTGTAATTGTAATCTAATTAACTCCTTGCAACCGTAGTCGATTCAGGGAAATGTACGGTCCCGTTACGGAATCATTTCGTCGGGATATGTAACCGTTAGATCAAGTATTCCCGACGGTTACATGATGATTTAACGGTACAAACTCCGACGGAATAGTTCTTTAATAACGCGTAACATTTCTTGTTTATTTAAAGACATGCAAACATTCTCTCTATGATTTGAGATATGATACGCATTTGTTAGAATATTAATTGGCACCGATAGGATTTTTTTTTTTTTTTGGTATTATTAGAAAATAAACAAGACAAATTATAGAAAAGATTACTTCACTGTGTTTGGACAAGTGGTCAAAATAATGTCAGATGTTACGGTCTCGTTACGGAACGGTATCATTTTTCGTAACGGAATCGTAACATTATCCCAAAATAATATTGAGTGCATGGCTACCCAATTGAAACGGGTTAGTTGAATAGATACCCAAAATTATTAGGACTAAGTAATGTGAAACTGCTCACCTGCCCACCGTGGGCAGTGCCCACTTTTTTGTCTTATATGAAAAACGTGTTTTGAGAATACGTTTTTCAATTAAATTTAATTGAAAAACGTATTCTCAAAATACGTTTTTCATATAAGACAAAAAAGTGGGCACTGCCCACGGTGGGCAGGTGAGCGGCACTGCTAAGTAATGACCTACTTTAGTAATATATATGGACTCTATTGATTATGATCTCTGATTAGGAAAAGCTTAGATGAAGTTCAAGTGAGGTTACATCCCAGAATCAATTGATGGAAGGAGAAGCAATTAATTAGGCTTATAAATTATTATTTTTTTTTTTATATAGACGATTTGAGACAACTCAAACAAATGATATTCTAACAAGACTTATTTAGTGCTGTAGTTAAAATTTGTGTTGCGCATTTTTTTTTTATATAAGTAGAGCGTTTTAGCACTCCTCGTAACTTTCACACGTTAAATTAGATGTTGATTTAAGCATCAGAAGAGTTGAATGAATGACTTCCAAATTAATATTTGGACGATTTTAGGGATGTAAGAAATATGTTTATGTTGAACCTTGAAGCATCAATTACAGTTGATTACAAGCATGGCTCTTTGACAACAAAACAAAATAAAAAATAAAAAATTGAAGTGTTTATAAAGCAAATCTCTCTTTTTAGGACCTTAAAAAAAAAAAAAAAAAAAAAAAAAAAAAAAAAAAAAAAAAAAATCAACAGAGTCAGTGAACTCAACCAACAAACCTAACAACAAATCATGGCATATGGGATTTTGGTTCGGACAAAGGACACTTGTTATGTATACCCGAGTGCTCAATTGGAGAAAGTTTGTTCTAAGAAGTTATAGATAATGAATTTCACTAGAAATAAGTAAAAAGATAAATTATATACTATATATTAACATCCGACCTGATAATCTGCATTACTCAAGCAAGACTACATACTCAACGGACAATTAATGGTATCAGCCCAACTCCTCTCACTTCGGTTTAAACCGGGACCGAATTCCGGCTTGATCCGAATCATAACCGGCTTGCCGACCAACAATATTTTATCCGACATCCTCCCAGCGTCACCGACCTGCCGTCCAAAACCGAAGTTGTCAAGATCAAAGCAGGTGACGAGACGCCTACACAACATACTCTCACACCACACATTGCATCATCATTGAAGTGGACTCAACTGTCATAACCGCCCACCAAAAAGCTCCTTTATCAAAAAGCAACCGTACTCGTCTCGGGAAACGAGTTCAAAAAGGATACTATAAATAGTAGATTCTTATTCTTGTACATGGATCGAATCCTGAACATATATTGTATACAAAACAACCCCGACAATTTTCACCTCGGTTCACTTCGGACCGGGGCCACTGTTATCGTGTTGATGCAGGATTTACGTTCATCTTCATATAAAACATTTTCTAACCCACATTATAAACGTTGTTAACAAACACATAACAACACTATATTCAACAAAATATGTGTTTTAGAAAGTAGCAGGTCACGGGCTAGGTCGTAGCGATAGACTAGTGTTGCAAAATGAGTATGTTGGTACAACGAAAAAGCTACCAAAGTAAATTTGAAATTTTTAGTTTTTACAATGTAATTGACAGTTGTTTTGTAACGGGTGAAATACATATATAAATCATATATATAAAACTATTGTATATCATGAAAAAAATTAATAATAAGTTCAGATGCATTTAATATTTTAGATAGACGTAAATTATGCATTTTTGCAGAAGTTAATATCATGTAGCATTTTTATAAATAATATTGGGAATTAAATTACATATTAACTGAATATCTTAAATTTTATAAATATTATTAAATATTTTTTGCATGTGCATCACACGGTGTGTACTATTAATTTAGATATAATGAAACATCAAGATAAACAATAATTAGTTAACATACATTAGATAATGTAAATTTTACAAAATTGCGCTGTTAAGTTAAGATAACATCAATCAATAATTAGTTAACATTAATAAAATAATAAAACTAAGCTTATTTTATATGGCATCTATAAGGTAGAATTTCATTTTATTTTAATAAAAAAATCATATTCAGTAAAAATGGATTTTTTTTAAGTGAAAATTTTAAGGTAAAATTATTAACCTTTTTATACATTAAAATAGGTTGAGCCAAATACCACAAATCAAATTTGTAATAAGTTAAAAGGCTATGATCATTAAAAACACTTCACCAATATCTTAATTTAGAAAGACCTTATTTTTTCTTCTTACTTTTTCTTTTTTTTTTTCTTTTTCTTTTTGACATGGTATCCCTCCCTATATATAAATTCAAAACATGTTGAGTTTAGGTGACAGATTCTCACGTGTTGAGCCTAAATGGCAGATTCTAACGCTCTGAATGCTGACATGGCAAAAATTTATACTTCGTGATGTTTTTATATTATTTTTACTCTGAAGTTAAATTTTGTATTAATAATTTTACACATATATTCATTAACTCAACACACCCATGTTGTACATAGGTATTGATACTAGTAGAGTGTTGAATCATAAATGTTTCTTGCTAAAAAAAAAAAAAAATGGTTAGTGAATAAAAGCTTGTGGAGGAATTAACAGTACAGAGTATCCCACATTGTTTAAGTTTTTAATATACCATATGCTAGGGCTGCAAACGAACCGAGCGGCTCGCGAGTCAAAGCTCGACTCGAGCTCGAGTTTGACCGAACTCGAGTCGAACTCGAACAGCTCGAGCATGAACTCAAGTCGAGCTCGAGCACGAATTTTGTCTTGTCGAGCGGCTCGCGAGCGGCTCGAGATACACGTTAAATTACTAAAATACCCCTTATTATATATATTAGTATAGGTGTTTAATGGTAATTTTACATTTTCTCTTAAAAATTTTCGAGTCGAACTCGAGCCGAGCTCGAGCATTTTGATTTCGAGTCGAGCTCGAGCCGAGCTCGAGCTATTGTTATTTTCTATCGAGTCGAGCTCGAGCCTAAAAAATCGAGCTCGACGAGCTCGAGCTCGAGCTCGAGCAGCTTGAAAAAAAAACTCAATCCTGCTCGATAAGCTCAATGCTCGACTCGGCTCGACTCGTTTGCAGCCCTATCATATGCAAAGACTCGTACGTACAACAAATCTATTACTTAAATAACTGAAAAAGATACCATTAAGTATGTAGTTTCACAAAATTTGATAACAGAGAAGTCACCTGAATTAATTGTATCATATTTCTAAACTGAAACAGCAAAAAATCAAACATCCATGTTCCAAAAAGGAAATTGGCAAGCTCAACATGAAATTCAGATTGCAAAAGAGCTCACATCCCAGTAAAAGCCTTCTTCCCACGACCCGAGGAACCAGCCGGAATCACCTTCAGGACATTGAACCTCACTGTTTTTGATAAGGGCCTGAAAGGTCATAATATTATATCATCAAAATTAGTGCAAGTTAAGGATTAGTGAAAATTAAGGATTATTCAAGACGCGGTACTAGCCTGCATTGGCCAATGATGACATGATCGCCCTCCTTAACGCGGAAGCATGGGGATATGTGTGCAGCAATGTTCGAGTGCCTCTTCTCATATCTATAGATAAACACAGAACAAAATTTAGACAAACAACCACAGCCAAATAGCAAATTCCCGAAAGCAACAAAAAAATCACACCTTTGGTACTTCTTCACCCAATGCAGGTAGTTACGCCTAACGATGATAGTTCTCATCATCTTTGCGCTGTGGCAGGTCCCCGCAAGAATACGTCCTCTGATTGATACACTGCCGGTAAACGGGCATTTCTTATCAATGTATGTGCCTGGAGTGAAAAATAAAATAAAGCTCCTAAAACAGTATAGCAATTTAGAAAAAAAAAATAAAAGGACCAAGTAGAGTAGTGGCATTTAACAGGAGTGCTCAATGTAATAGACTGATTGTACGGCTCAAACAAGAAAATCGATATAAGTCTGATTGCAGTAGACATAAACGAATCAAACGACGTAGAAATAATATATTTGGACCTTCAATGGCTTCTCTTGGTGTTTTAAAACCCAATCCAATGCTCTTCCAGTAGCGGTTCCCTCCTTTTCCAGGAGCTTTTCCTTTCCCCGATTTCTTTGAGCTACAAATATCATGAAAAAGATAGCATACATTTCTTCACTACCAACCACTTTGTTCAGATAAGAGCCGGCAAATAGAAAATCTACTACAATCATGAATAAAGATCAGCTCTGCATAATTATAATTTTACAGCTCCTCCACAACCAAGCTTTCTCTCAGAGCAAGATCCAATGAGATTAATACAGTCACAAAACAAACAATGCCTAATCATGCTCTTACCAAAGGAACACCTTCGGCTGCTTCAAAAACGCCTTTTCTGTCTGCAGTTCAATTAAATAAAAATAAAAAAAAAACGATTAATCGTGAAGATTATGCAACAGATATGCGTCGCGGTCTGAAAGATTGGTAATTAGGGTTGGTTAAGGAGAAGAGAAATCAGAGGCAGGGTTCTTCATACAAACAAATGATAAGGCAAATGATAGATTTACTGCGTAACAGTTTACAGTTAGTGAAAGAAAATGGAGCCATTTTTACCTGCTCCGCCGCCATGGATGCTTTGTAAGGGGCGCCTGTGGGCGAGTGAGGATAGTGAGGCACAGCAGCAGCAGCAGCAGCAGCTTGGAACCCTAATTTGCAAAAACTTCAAGAGTGAAGGTGTGAAGAATTGGGGAATCTGCCTAATTTAGTATCGTCGATTAATACGTGGGCCTCAACTTAGGAGAAATGTGTGTGGTGAAGCCCAATATAAAACATCCATTTTAATCGATACGTTGGACTAGGGAGAAAATTTATGTAAACTAGCCTAAAAGACGACAACAGTAATTCCGAACAATTCGCCCATGATCTACGTGCTCGGTCCCGAATATTATGAAAAATAGATAAAACTTTTTTATTTAGACTTAGTATCTGATTTAGATTTTAATACAAGTCTCGCACCCGAATCGGCTGGGAATCGTCTCGAGCTCGCCTTCCTCGCCGGTAGAAAGCGGAACCTGCACGTAACTCTCACACCGGAGGGATTTTCCGGTAAAGAGCCTCCAACGCTCAAGTCAGTTCTTGAGAAGATGAGTAGAATATATGAGAAAAATATGTGAGTATGAGAGATTGTTTTAAAATCAGAGTTTTCGTCCCTATTTATAGAGACGAGTTACCTGTTCCTCACGCGCGACTTGGGCGAGTCAAGCTGATAGCCCTTCTGCTCGTCTGTACGATTGTGCGTCTCCACTATCTTTGGTGTCATAAAACGCGTCAGATGCATCAGAGAATATCAGAGTTAGTTATCGTCGTGGACCACTCATTGTATGCCGCGTGTCATCTTTCCACGTGCTGAAGATTTCGCTTATATACTCTTCCATTCGACCAAGTCTGACGTGGTTACTGGACTGTCCCTAGAACGCTAAGTGGTCGACTCTATGACCCCGCTACTCGACCAGAGCCCAGTGAAGCATGTATTTGCCCACCGCCACGGAACCAACTCTTCTTTATCTTCTATTTCTTATCTTGGCTGCGGATGTCCAGTACGGTTCGGCCAGATCGCTGATCTATTTTACTCGGCCGACCCGACGAACCGGTCTAGTATATAATATCCCATATCATCTATTCTCCCCACTCTGGTCGAGTCTAAATGACTCGACCTAAGAGTAGACTTGGTCCATGTTGCCGAGCTCTACTCTGTTTGTTTCGACCAGCTGCCGCACCTCGACCATTTTTAGCTGTAACCGCCATTTTACCTCTTGTATTTCAAATTTTGCCATTTGTCCGCCTTTTTCAGACGCGTCCTCTCGTCTGTCAGGTGTCATCATTACGTCGTGACCTGTGCTGCCTTGATTCTCGCGTCCATTTTAACAGTCCTCCCTTGATGGCTATTAGATCTATCACTTCGATCCTGCGGTTGACATTTTTTCGCCTGTTCACCTATCCCTTGATCGTGGCCCTTGAAATTTCGCGATCCAAAGGTTGACGATCTCCCTTCTCACTCTCATCTACTATAAATATCTTGATTCCAACCCTTAGAAGTTTTTTACCTTCGAGCTCAGCACCATTCACGATGAGTAAGTTTTCTTTAATCTATGGATTTATGTCTATTAAGTTTTTGAATTTCCTCCTTCTCCTCTTCTCATTTCTTCCTGAGCTTCGCGACTCCGCTTCTCTCTTTCCCACTGTACCATCCTCGACTCTTCTTCTTTCGTTCGGTTTTTTGTTTTTATTCTCTCCTAATTTTCTTCTCTTTTCCCTTAGATTCCGCCACCTCGAGCGAAAATGACCCGGTACAGTGGGAAGGATATGACCCCTCCTTCTTCTTCCGCGACCCCTGGCTTTTCGAGCGACTCTGTGCAGGAAATCCTCCAACCTGAACCTATTAGCATTATCCGACCAACGGTTATTAGCGATAGTCCTGGTGTTAGGGATACCTCTGTTTGTGGTTGCATCTCAATTTTGCCATTGTCATTCACAATATAACCCTTGGCCTCTTCCCTGCGCATGGAAACCAAAGCTCCGTACTCGTGCACTTCCACAATGTCATAAATCGGATCTTCTATCTTGATTTGGGCTGTTGGCGGGTTGAGGGGCTGCGGCCTGGCAGAAATAATGGCCACTGTTAGGTTGAGGAGATAATCTAAGTCATCAAAGGGCCATTCACGATCCATGGTTTGAAAGATAGGGCCACCGATAGGTAGATGCAGTTGGCCGACCGATGGAGAAAAATACATGGCTGCAAGGAGGATAAGGTCATTATTTTACCTTTCTTAAATAATTGTAGGTTTATGCAACTAATCCTATTGAGTCGAAGAACAACTCGGTCAATGGTGCCTACAATCTTTATCGGGAAATCTTCATCCTCTTTTCCCCTTTTCTCTCTCAATAGAAATTACAGGATATCTTAATTGCAGTTTTGTTATTGTTTTGTTGTTATGAATCTTATGACAGTTGTATCTTGTTCTTTTTATATATAAATTAATATTATTAATTTTGTTGTTGTTGGAGCTGGTTCTTTGTGTTGCTATCATGCTAATGCAATTTTTTACTTTTTAAAAAAAAACCGGTTGCAGTAACAAATTTTTTGTGCTGCTTTGTCGATATTTTTATTGTTATGCTACTTATGTATGTATATAACCTATTGATCAATCTTTTTTATAGGGATGGTGCCTAATTTTTCTCTCTACTGCCTCCATCCCAATCCTCCGTCACTATCTTGATCTTCAGTTGTTTTTGCCTTCCACGAAGGCAACCGGGCTACTGTCGGTGGTCCGCCTTTGGCCGCTTGTACTCTGCCCCGATATTGCGCCTTCCGTGTCTGTTGCGCCGGCGATTGTGGACGGCTACCATGGCCAGATTTCACCTCAGTTCTAGGCGCCGTTTGTGGGCTCAGGTTGTCGGCTTCTCGGGTCTGTGGTGGATTTGGTCGGGGTGTGGTACCGTGGGCAGGAAATGGCTCGGGCGGCTTGCTGCGTTTGCGTGGTGGTGGCTGGAGATGTGACGTCGTTCTTGCCCTTTTCTTCTCTGTGCTCTAGTGTTGGGTCATGAAAGGCTGGTCTTTTTGTCATCCAGCTAGTGGTGTTAGCCGATGCAGGACAGAGGTGGTGCGGAGGGCTATTTTGGTGTTCCGGAAGCTAGGCTGCGGGTCGACTCTCCGGTCTGGTTCAGTGCTTGGTTTCAGCTTCGGTTAGGCAATTTTTGGCAGTTTCATCGGTCACTCGGGTTGTGGATCTCTCATTGGGTGGACTTTTGTTTGCTGGCATGGCTCGAATGATCTGCCGTGGAAGGACTCATTTTTTTTAAATGATAGAAATTTTAATAAAAACGCACAAAGGTGCAAAGGTACAACCACAAATTGAATATAGATAACCAAAAGCTGAATACAAGCAGCCAACAACGGAATAGATTGGGGGGACAGGACCGAAACCCGCCTAGGAAACAACCCTAACGTGGTAATACTCTGGACACACAAACAAAGCACTACGACACTAAAAACTTCTAAGGGGAGAATAAAAGATAAACAAAAACAACCCCAACAGGGTAATGCCTGAGTGTACGGTCAATGACTCATTTTTTAAGTTGTTGTTTTTGTTTTGTTTTAGTTGTGTTCTTTGTTCGCATTGTTTGTTGGCCTCTGTATGTGTTTGAGTGTGAGCGGGTATTATCCCAGAGGGCTCGGTAATACTCTTTTTTGGGAGCTCTGTAGAATTTGTTGTGTTGTGAATGTTGTGGTTTGGTTTCTAGCGTTGCTAGTGTCGGTTCTAGGTGGTCTTTGGATCCGTTCTCTTAGTTTTTTTTCACTGTTAGGTGTACCATTCAGTTAAGGGCTGTATTTTTGCACTTTTGTGCATTTTTATCTAGAAAATTCTCTATCGTTCTGATTTTTTTTTTTGTTTTTATTTTTTGTGTAGTTTTTTTTCTTATAAATTCATGTTGAATAAAAGAAGATGAGGAAGAAGATGCATAATAAAATGCAAAAGTTTATTTTTAATTTGGTAGTTTTATACTAGTCGGTATGAAAGTTGATATTTTTTAAATTCAATGTATTCCCTAACATTAATGGATTTTTTCATTAATAAATGTTAACTTGGACATTATGCATGTACTACACGGGTGTTGAGTTAAAAAATATATAATAAAAGTTATTGCTAAATAAAAATTCAGTATAAAAGTTTTGGTGGACTAATTGCTGAAAAAAAGAAGGAATTGACAGGACAGAGCGTGAGTTGTAAATCGTAATATAAGAGAAAAATATGGGAGAAAATTATAAAATTGTAAGATTGTTACTTGTCAAACTAAGAAGAGAAATTTGTACTAAGAGAAAAAAAAGTAAAAAATTAATTGTGCACTTATCAAGTTTGAATAAAGTTATTCATGTCTATATCAATCCTAATTTCAGACTAAATATGCATATATATACAATATTTCGAAATATAGATTTTCGCCATGTCAATATCTGAAGCGTGTGAACCTACTGTTTAGACTTAACACGTTTTGAATTAAGTTTTGAATTAATATGCAATATTGGACCCTCTAAGCCCAATGGGTGGATGATCGCGGTCCGTGTAATATGAGAAAGTTGGGCCACTACCGCGGTCCACAATCCTATGCGACATAGAGGCAGAAAGCATCAGAGTACAACTCACCAAGTGGGACCCACCCTGACTAGAGATGTTAAACGGGCTAGCCCTAGCGGTTACGGGCTAGCCCTAGCGGGCTTCGGGCTAAACGGTTCGGGCCTAAAAAGCCCGGATTTAAACGGGCTACCAATAAAAGGACCTAACCCTAACCCTAGCGGGCTTCGGGCTAAACGGGCTAAACGGGCTTTAATAATAATATTAATAATAGTAATAATAATAATAATAATGATGTATCAAAAAATATCAAAAATAAAAAGAAAAAAATTATAAAAAATTACAACGACTAATTAACGATTGTTTTCAACGGTATTTAGTATTTGCCGCTCTATATATACAACTACACATCATATATCAACACATACTACAAACTCTTAAATAATATTTTTTTTTTCAAAAGAAAAAAATATTCGAATTATTACTTACAATTACCATTTCACTACTGATTTTGTACGCATTGGAAATTTTTACGATATTATATCACTATAAATTCTATCACTATGTTTCATTTGTTAGGTATTTGTCTCATTTGTTTCCTATTAGTCGTTCTGATTGAATTAAATATTTTGGTGTGGAGTACAATAAGAATATTGTTAATAATTATCTTTCAAAATCAATATAATCCGTTACAGCTCATACTTATATGTGAAGTGGAATAGCAAGATTATAATATACAATGAATCTAAGAGTATATTACTTACTTGCTGTAAATATTTACAACGCCCAACTCAAGTTAAACGGGCCAGCCCTAGCGGGTTTCGGGCTAGCCCTAACGGGCTTCGGTTTAAACGGTCCGGGCCTAAAAAGCCCTGATTTAAACGGGCTACCAATAAAAAGCCCTAACCCTGTTTTTTTCCGGGCTAAACGGGCCGGCCCGTCGGGCCAAGGACCATTTAACATCTCTAACCCTGACCCTCTGCTTCGCTTTTTCACAGTAAAAGATGAAAGAAAAGAAAACTTTACATACTCGCAAGCAGTAAAGATCGACGGCTGTACTAATCCCTTCGTAAATCGATCCAACGGCAGAAATTGCGCGGTACATTATACGCGCAGCATTGGTCGCGTACCGTCACCGGTACATCCATCAGACGGACTGTACTTTTTAGTTCCCCACACACACACACACACACACACACACACACACTCCCTCACTAAATGCTCTGCTGCATTTGTTCGCATTAGAGAGAGAATACATACACACAAACGTCTGTATCTCTCTCTCTCTCTCTCTCTCTCTCTCTCTCTCTCTCTCCTAAGAGTCGAGACACCCACCAACTCGAAGCTCATTTATTATCTTTTTTATTCGAGCTTATTTGTTGATAATGGCGGTTCTATTGGTAATGGCGGAAAGTTGAGGTTATTTCGCTTCTTCGCAAATGGAAAATTCGCGGTACACCAAATGTGCGTCCACGTGGCAGCCAACGGCGCCGCCGCAGCTGGTGGCGTCTCCGTTGCGTGGTTCTTCCGCTCAGGTTTCTTACACTGAAACGCGCCCGAGATGTTTTATCCTTTGTGTTCTGTGTTTCGACAATTGGACTTTTTCTTGCATGTTCTTTTCATGGTGAAATTTGTGAAGGAATTGTGGGATGTTCTTTATCTATAGCTTGTGGATAGCTCATTTTTAATCTGATTGTTTAAAGAATTGTTTTTTTGTTTTGGGTTAATTCTAAGGAGAATGACCCGGCTGCCCCACTGAGTTTGGGCCCGAGTTGCAACTTTTCAATAGTTTGCCTGTATGGCTGAATCCTACTTGTAACTGAGTAAGGGTTAGCAAGACTTCAGCGTTAACTTATTTGACAATATTTCCTCGTGTCTCAAAGGAAAGGAGGTGGCTATTAAACGTTACTGTTTGCAATATGGTTCTTCTAAGGCAATGTTTGGTCTTGTAGCTGTTATGTTTGGTTGTTACTTGTAATTATTTGTACTGGAGAATGTTATGATCGTTATTCAAACTATATATGGGTGTAAAGACCTCAAGATTCACATTAACGGATATGAATTCAATTGTCTATGGCGATTGTTAGTTCCGCTAGGCTAATGTATTAGAATTTCGTAACTCTTCTTTCATTTGCAGGAACCTATGTCACTGAATCATGAAAGAATTCAGGTGCGCTCTCCCCCAAATCCGCCTGACCTCAATGCCAATCTTGGAGTTTCTATTTCATCATTTCTTTTTGGGAGCTCATCAAATGTGTCCAGTGATCTGCAGCATTTATTGGGTCCAAAAGCACACCCTTTCTCTAGTCAGGTTTCACTAAGCCAGAATACCAATGGCTTTTCTGCTGGAAGTCGAGTTTCGGAGCTTTCCGGTGCTCTATGGCCGGTCAACATGGACGGCCAGAGTTGGTTATCCAGAGAGGTTTCTTTCCCTCTTATGCCATCCAATTCTATTACAATCAGTAGCAACAATCCTGCTGTGAATCAGGCTGCAAACTTGAACTACCAGAAATCACAGCCTGTAGCATGTCAGAATCCCCATGAGAAAGACAAGGTGAAGAGTTTTTCTTCTCTGATTGACTTCGATAATGCTGGTCCAATCCCTGCTATCAGTTGGAAGCCCCAGAAGAATAACGATATAACAGCTTTGTTGAAAGCTCCTGTTGTACACCACCATAGCCATAATCTTCCTAGCAGTTTCCCCCATGTTTTCTGTTGCGGCATAAGTAAGTTTTTGTTGTTCTTTGGCTGAATGTGTCTTTGGTTGCATGTCATATTGATCTGCACTAACTGGATGATGATTTCGAAGGTGGAAATTTACTTCTCAGTGATACTGGGCTTCTTGGAGTGGTTTGTGCATGCCATGGTTTGTATATGTCGATCTCCAAATTCTCAGAGGTCAGTCAACCTTCATATTTTTTATTCTTCTGAAGAAAAATAAAAAAAGTACTAAACTGAAATTCTTCAGCAGCATTCGGGTTTGAATGATTTGGATCCTGGGAATGCAGTTCGTATGAACAATGGAGTGACTATAGCTCATTGGTGGAAAACATTTTCTGGCAGATGTGGGGTAGGTTAATCAATTTTTTTTTTTTTTTTTTTTTTTCTTTAGTGCATATCATATGCATTTTTCTGACATTCAAGTGTATATTATTAAATAGGACATATTTTATCAATCCATTTGTTTAAAGTTTCATCCGCTTTCAACCGACCACTACGTAAAACTTGAGCTATCGTTCATATGTGAAATTAAAATCACACTGATATGATAAGCACACTTTCTTTTGTTATGCTTTAGCTTAGATTATTAGAAGGGCGCAAAAGATGGGATTGGCCTGAAGGAATTTCACCAGCTTCTGCTTCGACAAATCATTCTATTCCCAATAACTCGAACAACTCTGTTTCATGGAATGAACTTTGCTCTTTCAAGACTTCAGTAAGCTCTGACCAGCTGCAAGGGAGTGTATTGAATACAAAGGGAAATGGGAGATTCCAAAACATCAGCCAGGATTATGCACACCGTGAGGGCAGGAATTCTCAAGAATGCACTAATTATGCTTTCAAGCACTTCATTAATGTATCACAAGGACACCTGCCGCATGCATCTGATAAACAGATGTGGGGAGTCGAAAACCCTTTTGACATGAACATTGAGAAAACTTCTCACTCCAGTAGAGCCAAATTAGACTCCGTCTATGGAAGTACAAATTCTTTGCCTGCTCTCCCCAGTACACAAGACTTCAAAACACCATTTACTGGATTTGATATCAGAAGAAATACTTGTTCTATTGTCGAGAGGCTAGGAGTTCCGTCCAATACTGAGCTGAGACTGGGCGAGCCGCCAGGGCAAAGTCAGACATTGGAGATTAAAACTACACCATACTTTGTATCTAATCTAAATGGCATGCATGAAAAGCCCCCAAATGTGCTTTCATCTGACAAGCTTCCACAGACAAGTATGTAGATTTTCTTTTTTCACTTGCCTTTGTGTTATTGTTTGATGCTGTCCTAGTGTTGTCCCTCTTTCCAAACTTAATTCATGGGTTGCTTTTTTTTAGGTAACTTGCTTAATGTACGTGATGCAGCTGGTAATAAGTTGCAAGTTAGTAAGTTGATTCTCCAGAATGCTGGTATTGCATCTAGTCCTATTGAAAGAAGAGAACCTACTCAATTGGAGCACTCAGGCCATGGTGGAGGAGCCTATGGCACAATAGCTGATTCTAGAAAAGATTCATCCAACAGCAACTTCAGAATGACTCACCTAAATCCTCCGGTGCTCTCGTGCTTAAATAATCCTGAGACCAAATGGCAATTCAAAAGTATATATGGAATTGGTGGCAATAACGGTACTGTCAACACGAAACATCAGTCTGAACCTCATGTTCCCATAAGTGAGAAAAGTTTGTTTCATTGGGGTTGTGTAGCTGGTAATATTAAGGAATCCCATACCATGAACAAGGGTAAAAAGCTGGAGTGTGCTGCAAATGGTTATGATGAATTCTCGAACATGTATAAGGAAGATCTGAACATTTCTAACCCAGTTTTAGGCGAGAGACATTTGTTCCAGTCATCTAACAGGATGGCGAGAGACAACTTAAACACTTACTTGAAGATTTCTTCTCCTTCTGATGTTAGGCAATTGAAACATGACCAGCTAAAACCTCTCCACATTTCTGCAAGTTCTAAAGAATCAGCATATATGGAGTTCACCTCCAAAAGTCCACTTTTTGGACAAAGAACAGCTCCAACAGTGTCAAGGGATGGTTGTGGAATAAAACCAAATCTGCAGAATGAGAAAATGCATGTTCCTGGTGTGCATAATATGGTGGAGTTATGTGATGGAGATAATGGCATTGCTTCTATCAGATATACCCAAGCCTGTGATGTGCACAAGAACCTTCATCTACAGACGCTTAAGACTATCTCCCCATCTACACCAAAGGGCTGTGCTCCATTGTTTGATTCAATAAGAATGCCGAAAATTCCTGAAGTTAAGGAGCAGATGATGTCTGGTCCAATTTGTTGGGTATGCAATGGAGATGAAAGGCACAGTAACATCACAGGTAACTGCACCCTATCACATGCTATTACTCTAGTTTAGCCTATTAAGTCCTAAAATATCTTATATTCTCATCAGAAAGGTCTCAGTCCACTACAGGAGCTTGTGATCTTCCTTCCCTGGAGCAGTTTTTTGTGAGGTAGCGATTATTGGCAAGCCTTATGACTTTTTTTTGGTTACTGAACATCCTTGAATCTGCTCCTGTCCATAGATAAATCAATGTATTGTGGCAGAGAAGTACCAGTAAACACCTCCAAAAGGAACTCTTTTTCTCAATAAATATGTATATATTTAGTTTTTAACTAATCATACAATACAGACACAGCGAAACTGATTGCAACTGGACTCTTAGCAAGAAAGGTCAATGCTCTCACGGGTCATCACCAGTACCTGAAAGATGCATCTCTGCCGTTCAAGAAAATTGTTCGATGGAGAAGTTTGACTCCAGAGGTGATAATTATTGTAGCTTGGTTGAAGGAGCTGGAAATGGAGCTATCACAAGTTTATTACACGACAACCATGTTTTCCTGAAAGCGAGCACTAAATCTCTTCATACTACTAAAAATTTGGTTCCCCCATATGTTAAGAGCATCAAGTCTCATCCTTTTCAGTGGAAAGATGTGCCAAAAAAAGTGAAGGAGAGTTGCAGCTTGACAAAGAAAGAACTTGAAGCTGGTCCTTTCAATACATCCTTAGGAAGCTCTGGTGCCGATGTTTTTAAACGCTTTACTGGATGTGCTCAACACGTTGTACCCTTGAAGGATCATGATGTGTCAATTATCTCTTCTAGATGTTCTGCTCCTAATGTGGCCCAGTCATTCATTGAGACTAACAAGAAAGATTCTTCTACTGCCGAAGTTAGGGGGGATGTGAGATTTGCAAATAGCCTTATTCCGGATGAAGAATCAAAATATGACAGAAGCTGGTCGTGTAAGGATGCAGTTGATAATGAAATATGTGCTGAATTATTCAGTTCTGCTTCTAGAATCAACTTCACCAAAAGAGGGCCATTAGAAGTATTTCCTAGAGAACCTTCTCTTGGTCTCATGGAAGATATTAGGCATCAAAGTTTATGTAAATCTGAGTACGTTCCACACCAACCACACAAGCTCAAGAGAAGCTCGATCTTAGAGGAAGAGTGTGAACACAGACAAAAGTTTGATGAGGGGTCCGAGAACCGGAGGAGAACAGTAAACTCCATGAAGTTGGATGCACTAATTACTGTCTCCTGCCAATCCTCTATCAATAACAATTCTCCAAAATGTACTGAAGAAGTTGGGCAGAATATTTATTCTCTCTGGAAGGTGCAAATGCCAGATGGACGTGATGAAGTCAGTCCCAGCAGTTCTTCCAAACAGCTGGGCACTGCATTTTCTGCTGCCAAAGGATCGTCCCTCAGCAGAGAGTTGAAGAGAGTAGAGCAGAACGAATCCGAGGCTGATAAATGTTCCATGGTTGATGAAACATTAGAAACTTTTGAAATGGTAAGGAAGAAGAGGTTAAGATTAGATAATGCGTCTGTTTCGAAGAATGGAACTCGAGAAACATGCTGTAGTAGTACTGAATTGACTACAGAATTAACATCATTGGGCAGTCATTGTAATTCTCAAGGTAAGCCTAATGTCCCCAAGAGGATGACTAGGCCTACAGTGTTTGGGGAATATGGAATCATTTCTAATGGAAGTCTATCAAAACCAACAAAGATTGTTCCCCTTAGGAAGATTCTCAAAGCTACAGCATCTCCTACAGAAAATAGCAACAAGAATGCCTGCAAGAATGACAAAGAGGACTCCATATTCGTGAAGGTGAAGGAAACGAGTGCCCAACGCCTGAAGGGAATAGTTTCAAGCAAGAAATTTCCAAGGGGTCGAGTTAAAAATCCTCTACCAATTGAAGCGGAATCTCTACCAATAGAAACAATTGGAAATGATGATCTGTCATATACTTTGCTGAAAAGCAATAACCATGATATTAGAGGCAGCAAGTTTGGGGCTGATGTGAACAGGATGCACAAAGAAGGTCGAAAACGCAGCCTTCATGAACTCTTAACAAAAGGTACTTTTGGTGAGATTTGCATTCCTAGCTCACCAGAGAAGTTTTGGTCTTCAGGTTATAGTACTCTTCTGTTTGATACAATCTACAGGCCTTCTTCAACTTGGACTAGTATTTGAAATAGCTCTATAAATTTGTTCTCTCTGTCAGATCATCAGTGTTATGTTTTTCCCATATTGTTTTTTTTTAATTCTACCTCAACTAAATTTGTGATACATGTACTAGTATTTATTCTAGCCAATAAACTTCAGTCGTATCTAATTTCATAGAAAACTTGAATTTTATTACCATCTGATACTCAGGTTTTCCCATTGAGATTTAGTATAAAAATCTTGTGGATGTTTCCTTCAAAAGTTACAATTTCTTAGCTGTAAATCTGTCCTTAAAGAAAATGTATTTTTGTAATTATCTTCACTACTCTTGCAATTCATATTGTGGATGAGTACTTAACCTTTGTTTCATCAGCTTCATTTTTCATTAAGCACCTTATCTCACTTCAATTATTTCCTCTAGGGAGTGACTTCAAATCTGTTAGCCCTTCTGCCATATCTTCGTGCCGAACACCTGGCAAATACTGGGAAGAGAGGGTCACAGATGCTGTAGATAGTCATAGAGTTCAAAAAAATGAAGTGAACAATGCTAAGAGGTGCATAATCATTGCTAATTTTTAACAGTGTAGCTTAATTTGTACTGCAGTGATAACAAATCATGAAATCAGTATTATATCCGGTGACCTAGAACTTTTGGAATGGTGTAGATGCTCGAAAAATCACCAGCCTGATAAATTTTGCCACACTTGTCAGAGTTCAGACCAAGATGGATGTGATAAGTTAATTGAGTCCACCAGGTCCTTAATTAAGGTATGCATTGCGATTGTAACCTTTGTTCTTTTGCCGTATTCTTCACATTGTGATGTCCAAAGCCTGCTCAGCATCCACAGCATGCCATGTAGAGGCCATGCTGCTTGCTTCATTGTTTTTAAAATACCAGCACTCAGTACCAAAACTCAAATGTATTGCGAATCTGAATTTAATTGAAGACACTGGTAGAGTTGTTAAAACTATTTTGGCCAATAACTAATAAATTTTCTTGACAAACATTTCCCTTAACATGGAGGATTATGCATTTCAAAACTTAGTGTTTGTCATGAGTTCCTTTTTTCTAACAACCTTTCTTAAAATATTTTGTAGAACTTAAAAGTGTCCATTAGCGAGAGCAGACAAATTTGCATGTTGGACTTCCTAATGGTTATGGCCGTGTTAATGTTTGTTCATTGATGAAACTGGATGGATAATTATGTGGTTCGTAATGCCTTCAAGTGCTCTAATTCAATTCCGCTTGCAACAGGGGCTCCATTGTGAGGCCAAAACTATTGATGCTACGTCTCACATGTTTATTACTAATGATGATAATGGAAGTGTTCTGCCTGAAGAGAAATCCTTAACCTGTGCACGAGTTGAGGTATCCAATTAAGGAAATCAGCTGAATATATCTTCTTAAATGAAAGCTTTTTTCTTTCTAATGTGTAACGCTTTGGTCATTAGGGTTACAAGGGTCGAAAACGAGAAGGTTTTTTGCATAATCAGCCTCCAGATGCAACTGGACATGCCGGTTGCCTTGTTCCACAAGAGCAGCTAAATGCGTGGATGCACATTCATCGACAAAAGCCACAGAGAAAAGGGCGCCCAAAGCTCCCAAGTGCTGTCGTCGAATCTGACTATCGGGTATTTTATTTTATTTATTTTATTTTCATTTTCAACTTTTTAGTTCATCCAGAGAGACACCAAAATATAGTCATGGTCTAATAATTGGTTATTCTAATGTTAGATATTCTCTTTTTGCAGAAAGCCTATGCTCGCCATAAGCATTCAAGAGGCTGGAAACATTTGGTTGTATATAAATCTGGCATACATGCTCTAGGTCTCTACACATCTCAGTTCATCTCTTGTGGAGCAATGGTTTGTTATAATGATATTCCTGTTTTAGCTTATTTTTCCCCTTTTTTTCTTAAAAAAAAAATGTAAAAATGCAAAATTGTTGGTTATAAAAGGCTCAATCTAGTTGTTCTCTTCCTAGGTTGTTGAATACGTAGGTGAAATAGTGGGCGCTCGTGTGGCAGACAGAAGGGAGAACGAATATCACTCAGGAAAGAAAATGCAACATAAGGGTGCTTGCTATTTCTTCAGGATAGATAAAGAACACATTATTGATGCAACTCGCAAGGGTGGGATTGCTCGATTTGTCAACCATTCATGTGAGGTGAATATTCCTTATGTAGTAATCTCCTTTATATGCAGCAGTTTACGTACTTTTATCTTCCAGTAATTGAGGCTGAGGTTGATTTTGAAGTTTGAACCACCAAATTGTCAATTTCTCCTCCTTTGTATCTCAATGAGTATCAACATTTGCCTTGTGAACTCATCTTCACCATCCTTTTACGACTTACATAATTATATGCAAATCTCATTGTTCTCTGAGAAATCTTATTTGAATTTTCCTGACTGGCTCTTTTTCCTATTCTGTTGCTCGAGCAGCCAAACTGCATTGCCCGAGTCATCTGCATGAGGAATGAAAAGAAGGTAATTTGAGATTCCTTAACTTTGCTTTCGGAACACAACTCTCTATAACAAAGAGCTAGACTATTTTATTTCAAATTTTCCTCATTTGTAACGAGCCGTTTTTATTAATGATGTATATAGGTGGTCTTTTTTGCTGAAAGAGACATATACCCGGGAGAAGAGATAACGTATGATTACCATTTTAGCCATGAAGATGAAGGTGAAAAAATCCCTTGCTACTGTAATTCCGAGAATTGCAGGCGTTATCTGAATTGAGTGACCCTCAGCTCTGACAGGTCTTTTGTATATGTTAGGTTATCCATTGAGACCAACTCCCAACTGTTATGGTAATCTATCTTTAGGCTCCTAACGTAGCAATTTATTGTATTGACTAGCAGTGTACATGTAAGTTATAATGCTGCATTATTTATCATGCTTCAATGTTTCTTCTCAACAATGGAAAACTGGAGACAGCAAAGTTACAAGTCAACACTTTAATGTAGCTTGGAGTAAACAAATAATGAGAACAATGTATATAGGATTTGTTTCAAAGGGAACCATTAAAAAAAAAGGCAAATTTGCCCCTAATATTACGACCTTTCTCGAAGTTGTAATTTTATCATGACTTTTTTACTTTTGTAAATTATATCACAATCTTTAGTGTTACAAAGAATGAAAACAGTCATAGAAAAGGTGATGTAGTCGAACAACAAACTGAAAATTGTGATATAGTTTGCACGGAATATACAAATCGGTGCACCATTTTGCAACAAACTGAAGATTGTGATATGATTTGCAAAAGTTAAAAAATCGTGATTAAATTGCAATTTCTTAAAGAGTCATGATATTGAGGGCAATTTTGCCTTAAAAAAAAAATTGTAGTTGTGCATCATTTATTTCTAAAACATTTTAAATAGAAAAACAAAAGTTGAATTTTGCATTATATTCCTTTTAAGTGAGTATATATACTTCTAAACTTGCTAAACAATAATATAATGCTTGTGTAGAAGTTGATTGATGCACATTTACATATTCAGTGATGCTTAGTTAAAGGGATACAGACATTGATTTCATTTCTATAATCAATTTACATCCCTTAGATCTATGTATATGGATACTTGTGATTAATTTCTATGATCTCATTTTGTGAATGGTTTCCATTTACACCACTCCACACACACACACACACACACACACACACACACACACACACACACACACACACACACAAACTAGAAAAAAGTGCTTGGGCAGTGAGAAAAAAAAAAAAAAGTGAAAGAGGATGGTGTTATTCTCTTCATGATTTACAAAGTCCCACCCAACCATCCCATTGATATGTATAGTAAATAACTAGCACAGAGAAATCCAAATGCAAATTAAACAACAGAATTTGAGCCGGAAAAAATCAAAGGCAGCTCTTGCGTTCAGTTCATGCGAATGAGGTCGGATTCTTGTTGGTCTAAACTAGCGAGTTATAACTGGCACAATTGTTTACAGAGAAAACTTGTGTTAGAATTTTTAGGAACCCCAGTTTGGAATATTGGCAGTCCCCTCGTTCACCATCTTCACCAGTGTAACCTGTCATGTCCCAAATTCACGTGTAAACTTTTTTTTTTTCTCCCATTAAGATGATCACGAGACCATGAAAATAGAAACCGCAATCTCTTGATGCACCCACAGATATTACAAATCACAAAGCCGAACAAACAAATATGCATTAGAGGCAAACAAATGCTTAGTTCCAATCCGTGTGGTCACTGTATTCTCTATTTCCAAATGTAGGCCATCAAACCTATCGTTTGATTTCCACACCAACATGATGGAGGAGTTCGCCGTCATCCTTGATCTTCGGTTCTCGACCCACCTCATGAGATGATAGAGGCAATTTTTGTGCTCATATTTTGTGTTTTTCGTTTAGGGAAATGCCTTTTCGCCGCTTTCTGCCTTGCTAATGATGCTAATGATCTGTTTGTTGTTAACAGCTAAAGCTTGTGGAGTTGAGTACTCGAAGAATGAGATATTCTCTGATTCATGTGGACATATTCTTGTCATAGAGGTATCATAGAGGTTTATGTCTCTACTCTTCCAGGAAGCAATATCAACTTCAAGTGCTTATAATGATCCATTCAGGTAAAAGCATCATATTTGTGTAATATTCTTAATTCTGGTTAATAACAAAAATTCTTTATACTTTTGATCGAAATTAATTACGTAAATTGAACTGCAACTCTACACTTACCAGATTCATTCGACGATTTTGTAACTGAATTTGGTTGATGGTGTTCAACGGCAATAAGAACATCAAAGTGAACACTTACCAGATTCATTCGACGATTTTGTAACTGAATTTGGTTGATGGTGTTCAACGGCAATAAGAACATCAAAGTGAAGCTGGTTTGTTCTGTCCTATTTTCTAATTTTTGCATCCCAATCACTCTATACTTTTGTGTATTCTTGTTCTACATTCAATTTTGTATTTGGATTTTTCATGGGCTTGTTGTTTTTTCGTGAATTTTTTAAACTAGGTTTCATCGTGTGTGTGTCAATGACAATGGGTGTTGTTTACTAGTGTGCAGTTACTAATGTGTCATCATAGACATAGGCTTGTATTAAACGGACTGAAATAAAAATATACGGAACGTGAGTCCATCAAGCAGTATCGAGTGAGTTTCCAGTTGAGATTATTAAATAAGAGAAGACGAGTTCTCCACCCCAAGCATGGGCTGCCTGCAGTAAGATAGGGCACACGAATAAGGTTATAAGAGACGACACTTTCCAAATGTGTTGTGCTGCGTTTATGTAGATGGATCACTCTCAAACAAAAGGGAAGATCTTCAGAGAGGAAGTATCGTCACGGATGCCGACGACCTTCTCCAGCATGAGCATGGACTTCTCAAGACTGTAAACACAAAGGTTACCCTCGAGTCCTCAAGAAATACTTTATCATTCTTGTAGAGGCCGACGACCCTCATACAAACAGCAGGATTAGGATGAAGGAATTCGTGTGTGGAGTCATGGTGCCAGCTGCCCTTCTTCCATACATAAATCTCGAAAACAAAAGGCACACGGTTCTCCTCTGTCTCCATCTGCTTCTGCTGCTTATTCTTTTTCATACTTTTCTCCTCCTGTCCATTATTAACGAAAACAATAGCAGCTAGCAGCCCATCCAACTCGGCAATGCAAACACAATCACATGTGATGTCCCTGACAATTTCGCTACTGGGCATAGGGATGACAGCAGGGGGGAATTCCTCCTTAGCAAAGTCGAACGAAATAATAGCAAGGTCTTCTTTGGTGGGATGCTTTGCTGTCCAATAATAAAAGCCATCAATGAAAAGCGACGGGTCCTGAAAGACCTCCCACTGAAGATCATGGGGATACGGAATTTCCTTCCAAGTTTCAAACGAAAACAGCTCTGCGTGGGCTTCCTTGCTGGAACGAAAATACTCAAACATGCGACATCTCACCACCTTATAGTCCACACGTGCACAAGGATCAAACCCGATGCCGTAACCCCACATGCACTCGAAAACTGGGTGATGCATGCGCGGCTTCGCCCTAAAAAAAAGGAAGTTTTACAGGCTTGCCGGTCCTTGGGTCCCACAGAAGCACCTCAGGATCTGAGGGAATTTCAGTATATTCCCACAGCATCCATGTGTTGCAACTCGCTAAGACATGATATTTTGCATTCATAGAATCTTCGATATCGTAGTCTTCAGGTACGAGTCGAGACAAGTTTCCAAGAAGATTATTTTCATCATCGTCTTGTAGCAGCACTTTGAACGAGTTGTTGTTTTCCATTGATATTATAAAGTAATTGCGGGTCCAGTCAAGTACACACTGCACCATAAGCATCAGACCATCGCAGTTGTTAGGTTCCAAAGCGCGGGTATGCGCCCGAATAGTAGCAGGAACACCACCATCGAGAGTACAAGTGGAGCTAGACGAGCAATTTTTCCACGAGGATTTGCGGCTGGGTTCGGCATTGACAACGTAAGGGAAGACCACCAGACGCATACCCCCGCTACGGATACCGAGATTATCCAATGCTTTTGTTTGAACGTCGTAAACCCATAGGTTACCACAGGACCTCTCAAGAAGCAGTTTACGCTTCTTGTATAGTCCCAATACTCTTTTAACAGAAGCATCCAAAACCGGGATTTCCCCTCTGGACAGGCAAGACCCCGTGGCGGAGGCTTCTTTCCACACCCAAATCTCGAAACCAAAAGGCTTCCTTTCAGCAGAATCAGGAATACTAGGTACTTCCATCTTCTTCAGCCTACCACCACGTTTGAAAACAACAGAAGCAAGCGACGCATCATACTCAACAAGACAAGCAGTGTCACTGGATACACTGGCATTGGGGAACTTATCGCTCTTGGGCTCGTGGATCAGAGCCCCAAACCTCTCCTCAGAAAAGTCGAACCTAACAATGAAACCCACTTCAGTTGGCCAATAATAAAAGCCATTGATGTAAAGAGAAGATTGTTGACATGGACTAATACGCAGGCGAGGACTCGGAATTTGCTTCCACGAATCATTTGCGGACGACAACAGCTCAACATAGTTCTCCTCTTCGATACAAAATTTGTCCATCACGCGAGATCTCAACACCTTCCACAGTTGCCTTGCAGGATCAAACATGAGCCCGTAAGCCCAAGAGTCCGACAAAATTGGGGAAGCCAAAGCAAAATACGGAAGAGCTATCTTCTCGCCAGTTGTGGGGTTCCACAGAAAGTCAAATTCAGGATTTCGGGAACATGACAACAGCATCCATGAGTTGCAAGTTGCAACAACCCTATAAAAGGGGCAGAACGTGAGACAGTAGTCATCTTCTCTGAGTAGATTCAGGATCGCAGCACTTTGAAGTCGTCGATTTTACTTGAGATTAGGGAGCAATCGAGGGTTCTGTCGTCATGTAAATGACGAACCAGAAGCATCAAATTGTCATTGTTGCACTGTGGCTGACCTTTATCGGGAATTAGATGTGTGGTGGTGTTTGAGACAATCCCGACATCTGCCATTGCCAACAATCCTCAACTACTTTGGACTCCTACATTAAATCAATCAATCAATCAATCAATCAATCAATCCATGTTTTGCAAATTTAGGCACAGGTTCTTATAATGAAAACACATTCAAATAGCCAAAGATTTCGCCATCAATACCTGACTTAGAGAGTAGCTGAGGGACGTAGGGACTGAATCGAGGCGAGGGCAAGCGGATTTGCAGTCGCAGAGGACCGTGAGTGGCCGGTTGGCGTTGGCCGTGCTCTGGATTTTCGGGGTAGGGTTTCGAACAACTTCTTGAGGTGAGTTTGCATTTTAAATTGTTTGTCGTTGTAGCATAAAAGAGGAAAATTACGTATTTATAGGGATTAGTTTTTTTTTTTTTTTTTTAAAGAAAACTATATACATCCATGTGATTTTTTTTTTTTTTTCGAAATAAACATCCTAGAATGAGATGGGGGGTTGAGGCTACACCCCCAACCTGTGCATATAAAGGCCCAGCTAGGGCTAAAGAGTCAATAGTCTACATCTAAGTCCGAGATACATAAAGCAACACCAAAAGAAAGAAAATAAAATAAAAATAAAATACATAAAAGGCCATCTTGGTCAGGGTGACCAGACAGGGAGTCCAC
>CACSLK010024129.1:10159-24446 GCA_902706635.1 Striga hermonthica
TGTTTGACCTTGCTTTTCGTGCTAAGTCTATATGTGGTATTTATATGCGTTTTGTCAAGTCTAAGTGTTAAGTCCGACTGTTCCAATGTCCACAGAACTTCACGAGCTGTTTGGTTGAATCAAGTTCGACCAAGTATGATTGTGTGCGCTATCGAAGGTCAAGTTCAGTGTTGATCTTAGTGTATTAATTGTTGTAGGTATTTGACGAGCCGTGCTCGCTGCCTACTCCTGATTGTGTGCTATTCCTTGCTGAACCAGGTGGGTTTACTTATAAAATTGTCTATGCCATACGTGTTGTTTATTGTTTAGTTGGTATTACCAATGTATGAATATGAACCATGTGGCCTACCGATGTGAGCTGTTACGGCCGTCGGTACGGTTGTCCCTGTCGAGTTACGGTACGGTTGCCCTTGCGAGGAAAGTCTCCTTAAGACCTAATTAAAGGCCGTGTTCGTTACAGTGGCACGCACTCCCGCCGTTAGGGTTTATGCATCCCCATTCTGCGGCTAATGATAGATGTGCAAATGAGTGGGTTATTGTTGTGATTATTAGGAGATGGAACATGATGATGATTGATTTATATTCATGCTGCGACCATACCATCTTTACATGTTATTATGTGCATAGTAGTGAGCACTACTTTATCATTTGTGCTCATTCCCACCTGCTCTTCACGGATGCAGGTTAAGCAGTGGCCGGGTGACGGGACGAAGGACGAGTGGTGGTCTATTATTTGTTTCATTTTGCTTTGGCTTTAATAATATGGTCGTTGTGAACCTTTTTATGTTTTGGACATGTGAAAAATGTTTTCGAACTATGTTTTGATGTTTGAAAATATTTTGGAAAACCTTTTATGAACCTTGAATAATCATGGTATTTGATTTATGAAGTTTCAGTTGTTCATATGGGATATTATGTTAAGGTGTGAATCAGGTTAATGAAAACCTTGTGAAAAATCGGGTTTATGAATCCCCATGAGTCCAGATAAGACTTGGACTAAATAATTGTGTTGGTTAATGCCCTTGATTTCGAAAAAGAATTCGAAAAATTTGTTCTGATTTTTTTGGAAGTCCGGAATTTCTTTAAAATCAAAGTGGGGTGTTACAGTGTGAGTTCTAGCATGATTTGTTATAGTCGGAAATTTGTATAAGGCATGCTTAAATAGTAGAGGTAAAAGAAAAACTTATATATGTGACATTCATGTCTTGTTTTAATATCGATTATTAGAGGACCTAATGGTGATTAATCTGACAGGACAATTTGAGTTTAATGCGTGATGGTTGAGAATAATTGTTATGTGTTTATTGGCATGAGATTGGTGATTTTTCGAGCTTTTGAAATTGTTGTTAAAGTCCTCCAGTTCAGTATATAGAGTTGTTCGTTCTTGTTGTGCTTATCTGTCTCATTTTTCCCTTATCTGCCTTAACTGTCTGCTTTGTGTGTCATATCTACTTGGAGTAGTGTGGTAATTTTTTATAGGAGTTATCTCGCTTAATGTTAGGTTCTTGAGGAGTCTTACCCTCGACCTACGTTTCTACTATTTGAGTATTTTGTCTACCTCGTCATCCAGGTGGGTACAGTTTGTGTATCTATAATTATCGCATATCGTTATTTTGTATAAATGTTCGTTTCAGTGACTTTAGTATGCCTGGGAACCCTAGTCTAGTGTGTTACACCGTCAGGGGCGTCTCGCCTTTATAGCCTTTGATGAATGCATAAATAGTGAGAGTTCGTTGAACCATTTGCCTAGTCGGGAGGTGACGCCCTAAACCGTTTGCCTAGTCGGGAGGGGAAAAACAGCTCCACTGTCTCCTGGAAATGATCCCTTTGCCTATGTCGAGCTAGGGAGGGAAGGTTTCTGGTTACATCCTTGCCGATGTCTGATCGGAAGGTTGTTGTGTGTACATAGGAGGTTTGCGATAGGGCCTTATAAGGAGATAGACATGGATTCTATAGATACTCTACTTATGTTTTTAGATCTTTATGCGAGATAGACTTATGCGATATTGGTGAGCATAGTGGTTTTGCTCACCCCCATTGTTTGTTTTGTCCTCTTGTTTCCTCTTCCTATCTTTAGGTTGAGCAATGTTGGCGGCGGCAGCGAGAGACGAGCAAGTGGTGGTCATTGGATTATCATGTCTTCGCTTCCGCTTTATTTACCTATGTTCGATTGTTATTTTTGGATTATGATGCTTCCGCTTAACTATTTTGAACACGTTGATTGGATCATGTCGAACCTCTTGATTTGATTTTTAAGTTGATTTGATTTGCCAACTGTTAGTTTACGCATATGTAGGTTCTTTATGTTTATTCCCTTTATTTATTTGTTAGTAGTTAAGTAGCGCCCGTCAACGTTTAAAGTTTAGTAAGTGCGAGCACGGCACAGGGATGCGAGTGGTGGTCGTTCATTGATGTCCAACTTATTATTTGATATTGCTTCCGCTTATTGAATTGATTAATGTTATTATTGCATTTATGATTATTGAGGATTAGAATTATGGAATATTGAGGATTGATGATTGATGATTTATGATTGAATTTTGAGGATTGATGATTGATGATTGAGGATTGGGATTATTGTTGAATATTGATGTATGCTTTTGAAAATGAGTAACGCCACAAGTGATTTTGAAATAAATTTGAAAAATTTATTACTGATTTTCGTAAAAAAAAAGTGGGGCGTTACAAATGGTGCGAGTAATAAGGTTATTGGAACTGGTTGCTTGAATTTAAGTGGTTTGCCTAGACTAACTGATGTTTTACTTGTGGATGACTTAAAGGCAAATCTCTTAAGTGTGTGTCAACTTTGTGACCAAGGTTTTAGTTTAGTTTCTCTTGTGATAAGTGTTATGTGAAAAACAGTGAAAGTACGTGTGCTTACAGGATCTCGTGCAACTAAAAATTGCTATCTTGTTGATTTTAATGATAAATGTCTTCAAACAAATATTAATGAATTTGAGATCTGGCATCAACGCCTAGTGCATATTGGATACTCTCACTTGGTCAAGTTGTCTAATGCAGGTGTGGTTCGGGGTATTCCTAAAATCTCTATGAAGGAACAACCAATCTATGGACCATGTCAACTAGGTAAGCAGACTCGTGCATCTCATAAGGAACTGAACCACATTGATTCTAAACAAATCCTAGAATTTCTTCACATGGATCTGAGGGGTCCCATTCATGTTGAGAGTTATTAAGGTAAAAAGTATATTTTTGTGTGCGTAGATGATTTCTCTCGGTATACATGGGTTGATTTCTTTAGAGAAAAGTCCGACACATTCTCTGCCTATAAGTCACTTTGTCTGAAGCTTCAAAATGAAAAGGGTTTTTCTATAATCAACATTCAAAGTGACCACGGGCGTGAATTTGAGAATATTGATTTTGCTAAGTTTTGTGACTCACGGGGTATTCTTCACGAGTTTTCTGCTCCTAAGACTCCACAGCAGAATGGAGTTGTAGAAAGGAAGAATCGCACTCTTCAAGAAATGGCCAGGGTTATGTTAAATTCTAAGAAAATTTCTCATAGATGGTGGGCGAGACAATTAATACGACGTGCTACCTTGTGAATAGAGTGTATCTTCGTCGAGGTATAGGTCTAACATCGTATGAACTGTGGAAAGGTAAGAGTCCTGGACCTTAGTCACTTGCATGTTTTTGGTTTTAAATGCTATATTTATAATGATCGTGAACAACTTGGGAAATTTGATGCAAAATTTGATATAGGGTTCTTTCTTGGATACTCTAACAATAGTCGAGCATATCGTGTTCACAACACTAGTACCTCCACTGTAATAGAGTCCATGAATGTGACGTTTGATGGGAAAACCTCCATGTTGTTCCATCAGTGTCATTTAATCCTTGTGAAAATATTATGAGCACAAGAGACTGAAGGTGTTCATGTAGATCATGCGATTACGGAACGTACAGATGGAACTGAATGGTCACAAGAAAGTATGACAGAATATGGTGCACCTGCTACACCTGGAAGTCCTTCCCAATCTATGTGTCATCCTCCCTTGAAGGTCCAGAAAGACCATCAATCTGAGTTGGTCATTGGTGATCTCAATGAGAGAGTAACTAGAAATTCGAAGAACTCAGTCAATGAACTCAGGTAGTCTCTCACTTTTTCTGCTACACCTCATTAATTGAACCTAAGAATGCTAAAGAAGCCTTGAAGGATGAGTGCTGGATCTTGGCTATGCAAGAGGAATTGGAGCAGTTCAACAGAAAAGACGTCTGGGAGCTTGGGCCCGAACCTTCGTCAGAAAATATCATCGGAACCAAGTGGATTTTCAAGAACAATACTGATGAGTTTGGAAATGTGACACGTAACAAGGTGAGATTGGTTGCTCAAGGCTATACCCAGACTCAAGGAATGGATTTCGATGAAACCTTCGCTCCAGTTGCAAGACTAGAATTGGTACATATATTCTTGTCAATTGCTTATCTAATGAAGTTCATTGTCTACCAGATGGATGTGAAGTCAGTCTTTCTAAACGGCATCTTGCATGAAAAAGCGTACGTGAAACAACCTGGAGGGTTCAAGGATCCCAAAAATCCAAATCACATTTACAGACTCAAGAAAGCCCTATACGATCTAAAGCAAGCGCCTTGTCCGTGGTATGAGCGTCTTACCATGTACCTTCTAGAAAAGGGATTCAAAAGAGAGGGAGTAGACAGACATTCTTTGCTCTCCGAACAGATGAAGACTTATTGGCAGTTCAAATCTATGTGGACGACATTATTTTTGGGTCAACATCCAAGAAGCTGGTCAATCATTTTGTTAAACTTATGTCATTTGAATTTGAGATGAGTCTAATAGGTGAACTTTCATACTTCCTCGGGCTTCATGTTAAAACAAGGTAAAGATAGTATCTTCTTGCATCAAAGTAAATATGCAAAGAACCTTGTTAAAAATTTTGGTCTTGAAAATGCTAAAAATCCTCAAACTCCCATGGGCACGCATGTGAAAGTGTCCAAAGATGATGAAGGTACACATGTTTATCAAACTCTTTACAGAAGTATGATTGGCAGTCTTTTATATCTCACTGCTAGTAGACCTGACATTGGCTTAAGTGTTGGACTTTGTGCCAGGTATCAGTCTGCTCCCAAAGAATCACACATGAAGGCAGTCAAGCATATCATCAAATATGTGGGAGGTACACCCGACTATGGGTTATTTTACTCTGTTGATACGAACCTACATCGTGCAGGTTATTGCGACGCTGACTGGGCTGGAAATCTTGATGATAGAAAAATTACTTCTGGTGGTTGCTTCTATATAGGAGCAAATCTGGTGTCTTGGTTCTGTAAGATGCAAAACTGCATCTCACTCTCCACTGCAGAAGCTGAGTACATTGTTGCTGGGAGCTGTTGCTCACAGTTGGTCTGGATGAAACAAATTTTATCCGAGTATGGTATGAAATGTTCATTCAGCTCAACTTTTCTGTGACAACACTAGTGCTATAAATATATCGAAAAATCTTGTCCACCATTCTCGTACCAAACATATTGACATTCACTATCATTTTAGTGGAAATTTGGTAGAAGATGGAATCATTATGTTGGATCATTTACATACAGATGATCAGTTTGCTGACATTTTTACAAAAACACTTGATGCGAAACATTTTCTGTCACTAAGGAAATCCTTATGAATGTGTGCTATATAATATCTATGCATAAGTGTCAATTTAATTTGTATATATATATATTAGAGTCTCATATATGATACCTTATGCATTTAGGCATTATAGTATGTAGGTTCATCCCTAGAAGCTTCTTTGAGTTATTTATTGATGAATTCGTTGATTGATGGTCTATGGATTCTAACTGGTCAGTTTGGTGGAGCTCGTCATAATGATCATTTAAATATACTTGTCGGGACACTATCGCATGAGGTTTTTCCTTGATCATCTGTGAAACGAGTTACGTGCTTAACAATAATCGAGGTGTGATAGCTACAGGTAGTCATTCTTGTGAATGAAGGTTCATTGGTGAAATAAGGTTGGTCATCCTCATATCTTCTTAGCATGTTCTAAATTAAACTTTTTGTGGGATTATTCACACCTCAAGTAATGGGCTTGACATTGGCGTATAGTTGATGTTAGTAAGTGAATTAGTGTGGAAGTTCATAGAACGGAGTAAGTTCATTACAAGTATTGGGGCTGAATTGCAAACAAAAATTTCGTTTTTCGCTAAGAGAAAGTGATGAATGAACTTATATTAATTCCGTGTTATATAAAAGTTGGAGTAATAAGGGCTGAGTTGTGCTTGAAAAGAATTTGATCTCTCTTCATTTTTTTAATAGTCGAGCTCTTTTCGAATTGATTTAGAAAGATTTGTGGATTAATCGGTTAATGGATTTCTCAATATTGCATGATTATAAGTTACTTGGGTACGATTAGATAAATATTTTATTTAGGCATGTGCATCAAGGTTTTTCTTGTGATTGATTCAGTTTTAAAATAGTGCTTAACTTATTTTTGGTACACTATTCTGACCGTATTTTCTTCTGAAACTTCATGTCGTATACATGGTAGTTATGTCAAGAATATTTGGTAAGGGGATCTTTTATTTTTGGAGGGAAGTTTTATTTTGCATGTATTGTTGGACAAGTTTTGAATTTGAAACTCCAAGTCGAACCGTCTTGTAACTTGCCTCGATAACTGCAATTTCGGTTCCCTATACATATCATATCCATTTTCTCATCTCTCTTATATCAATCTTCTCCCAATTTCTCTCTTCTCACCAAAATTATCTAACCTACCTTTTTCATGTGAAGTTTCTCTCTCAAAATCATGCCTAAATCCAAACAGGGAAACGAGAAGCCGAAGAAGAATTTTCCTTAACACTCTCAACGTTCAACTTGTCAAAGCCAAAGCACTAAAACTCCACCAAACCCTACTACATCCGATATGGAAATCGAAAAAGTTCAACCCTCTGAACAACCGAGCCCTAAGAAGTCCTCTACAACCAAAGTTGTTTAACCAACGTTGCAGGTACCAACGATAAAGAGGGAAAAGGGTCTCCTTCTGCCACAAAATCTCCGAAGAAGCGGAAGAAGGTACCAGCACCTTCTGGAGAAAAACCGAAAATGGCAAAAAAGACCATTCATGTTCCGAACCTTCTACTGTTGTTGCTTCTATATCCATGTCCAGTAGAAAATCATCACCCGATTCTGATGCTGACTCTACAGCGAAAGAAATTGATAATTATGATGGTGAACTTGAAAAATCCGACAACAATGTTGCTGCTGACAAAGAGAGTTCCCCTGTTATTGAAAAGAAAATCGTCAATGACGCTGAAGTATATTCTCCCAAATGAAATTTCATCCTGAGAGGACGATTTTTAGTGAGCACTTTGAACAACTTGGTTTGCTCGAACTACTGAAAAAGGTTGGTCTTGAAGGTTATGTGATGTATGTTGGTAAATATTTCTCTCAACTTCATGCTGAATTCTATTCGAATTTGTCTACGTCTGTTTTTTACCCCAGTTCTATGAAGTTTCAAAAGGTATTTGTGTGAAATAGTATCATTATGTTCTCTTCGTCTGTGGTAAACTTTGTCCTTGGACTGGCTAAAAGTTCCTCTCTCTCTCTCTCTCTCTCTCTCTCTCTCTCTCTCTCTCTCTCTCTCTCTCTCTCTCCCCCCTCTCTGATGATCTCGATGAGGTTGCCCACACTTTGACTGGTGGAAAATTGAATAAGTGGCTAGCTCCTGGACTCTTTTTCAAGAGTCTCACTCTGCTTGCAATTGATCTATAGAAAATAGGAGCGCCAAACTGGACACCCACCTCTCACAAATAGTTTATGACTCCCACTCAAGCTCGGGTTATTTATTGCATTCTTAATGGTGCTCCCTTTGACATTGAGTCTGCTATTTTTTATGTTCTGGTATCATTTTTTGAGATCTCCAAGCCCCAAATATTGTTGTTTTATCCGTCTACTAGGAGCATTGAAGTCACGAGCCTATTTGGTACCTAAATCGAAAAAGGGGGAGACAAAGAAAGCTGTGGGAAAAAAAGAAAGAACCTGCTAGGACGAAGGGGGAGAAGTCAAGGGCTGTTGATGTCATGGCTAAACGGAAGGAAAAGGTTGTTCATGTTGCTGCCAAGGAAAAGGAAAATGAGAAGGCACTGGAAAAGGATGAAGGTTCCGACACAGAAGAAGATGAAGCAGGTTCTGATGGTGAGGATGAAGAAGAGGATGTGGCTACTGAGGAAGTGTCTGAGGATGGTTCTGACAAAGGTTCAACCGAGGAGACTGAGGATGAGGAGTCTGCGTAGTCCTTACGTCTGGATATTTATTTGTGTTTTGTTAAAAACTATTTGAATTGCGTGTGGTTTGTTTGAACTTTTTTTTTTCATTTTCTCTGCTTGCATGTGATGAACATTTTCCTTAGTAGTATCCTGTGAACTATTTTGCTCGTATTCAGGTATTCGAGTTGTTCTTACGAACAACACTTATGTGATGAGATAAGTATTCTTGGGGTTATTTGTAGTGCAGGATATGTAATTATTCATGCAGGTTCAAGGAAATGGTTTTCAATTTATCTGCCAAAGGGGGAGATTGTAAGTTCTGAAGATTGGTAGTAAATCGACGAACCTTCTGGTGTTCACAGGATTCAAAAAAACGTAAGAGTATTTAAGGGAAGTTTGTTTTAGATTGAATAGGAGCTCTTTTTATTTATTATTATTAACTGACTGATAATAATAAGTGTTTATTATGGCAGGTCTATGGGGAATAAACTCCAGATTCACTTCCATAATCGCAAGAGAGAGATTGCGGCCTTGAGCAGCAAGAGACCTTCCTTATGTGCATTTTAACTTGGAGGCTAAGAAAAAGAAAAAACTTACCAAATGAAGCCTGAAGATAAAAGAAGGCTGAGACTCATGTTGAAGAGGAATTTTGTTTTGATCCTTGATTTCCATTATTATTGAGTTGTATTTTTGCTCTCTGAGTGAAGGGAAAAATATTGTTCTGCATTATTTCGTGTGAGTTTAAAACAGAGTGTTTGGAAGTTCATTCTGATATAGTTCAAGGGATTCAAACTAGAAAACCCACAAGAGATTTGTGGTTAGATAAGTAATAGTGTGAGTCACTGTTCAAGTAGAGTGTAGAGGGAGTCTATACTGTAAACCCTTGAAGAGTGTTTGTGATACTCTCATTAATAAAAGAGATCTGAAGGGAGAGTGGGACACGCTCTTGAAGGTTCAATTTTCCAGTGAAACTGCTTCCGCAATTGTTTGAATCTTCTTTTTAATTCTATTTTGATTAAATTGTTCGCAACTCTGGATACGTGGTGTACGAGTATCAAACACCACTCATAAATCAAAATTTATATAGAATACTCTTTCTGAGATATTTTGGCTCATTTGAGTCTACAAATTGTCCAACCTTGTACCAAATGGATAAAACGTTTCGTTCTTCAAAACAGCAAATGTCACATCCATACACAATTTAGAAACTGAACATGAGTTCTTTCTAAAACTTGGTACGTAAAGGTAATTACTCATAAACCAAAATTTCTATAGAAAACTCCCACTGCAATAGTCGCCACTTTCGTAGGAAAACAATTCTAGATGGTAATCTACCTATCACATGTCGATTGATTTTTTGGAACTACTTTACATAATTAGTGATTACATATCTATTCACCAGGTACTGATAGATAACACCACTAAAAATATTCTGACTTTCTAGTGATTGAGATTTAACTTTCTTGTATTAAGGATAGGATAGTTCAACTTCCTATGTCTATTTTTCTTAGACCGGATATTCACGCCCTTCGGCTTGTATTCTTTGGTAAAATAAGACACTATCCAAGTTCTATTTCTAATCATGTTTGAACAAGTAAATTATCTTTGAGAATTACAGACAACGCATTGAAAGACATTTTGAATTCCTGTGACACTCAAGTGTTTCAAATTTAACATCAAATATTGATCCCTTCAAAAAAATATTGAAATAAATTCACCGACACCTCAAAACACCGAATCCCCGCAGGCTACTTTGGTGGACTTCTGCGGTTCATACCATCGCAAGAGGAGGGATTAATCCCATTAATTAACATTGTAACATCCCGTTTTATTTTATTAAATCATATCATTGGCATCGGTCGACTAAATCGTATTGTTTATTATTATTATTTGCTCTTGTTTGATTTAATTGTCCTAAATGTTATGTGTGTTTTGTGATTGATTTGTTTAAGTGATTATTTGATTAATTGCTTAATTGATTATTTGCTTAAGTGATTATTTGACTATTTTATTTGCATACGTGACTATTTGATTATTTGCATATAGGAATATTTGATTATTTGCTTATGTGAATATTTGATTGATTGCTTATGTAATTATGAGAACTTATTCTTAAGTGATTATTCAATTTGGGGTGCCTTCGTGATTATGCGATTTTGTGCTATGTGATTATTTGAAATTTTGTGCTTAGTGTTTTATTTGAATTCTTGTGTTAAGTGTTAAATTAATTTTTTTAGATATACTATTGGGAGAAATGATCACCTATCGACGGTGGACACATGTTAATATGCCCACCGCGTAGGTAGCATGCACTCATTGGTGATGTAATTTTTAAACATATTAACATCACCAATGAGTGGATGTCACCTACGCGGTGGGCATATTAACATGTGCCCACCGTGGGTAGGGAAGCATTTTTAATACTATTGGTACTAATTGTTCTTAAATGGCTAAATTTATTCTGTGCCAATTTATAAACTGTTAGTCCTTAATTGAAATTTATGCCCATAATTTCCCTAAGTGTCTATCAGGATATATATATGTGGGTATTTTCATTCGCCCATGTGCATTATCAAGCCCTCCCAAACCCACAAGACCACACATGAGACCATATGACTCGCAGCCCAAACTATCGGCCTTCCAAGGAATAATTTTAGAGGAAATTGCATCCCATACTTTTGCTTCCAAAATATATTATACATTTACAACCAATAGTTAAATATTTATTTAATTACCTAAGTATGAATAAAATATTGCTAATATACCTAAAGTTATATTTTGGAAGTTATAGCAGATAATTAAGGGATATTACGTTTTTTACGGATAAAATAATCTGTAACATTAAACCAAACGATTCACATTCTCACGCGAATCTCGGAAAAAAAAAAAAAATTCTTTCAGAAACCTTTGTCAATGGCGAAAACCAAAATCGCTCGAGATCCTTGAAAAAAAAAAGCGAAATAAGGCGACGAAACACCACAGATAAGGCCGAGTTCCCAGCTTCGGAAGATCATCGCAAAATCAAACCCCAAACTCATTCAAAAGAAGCTCATTTTTGAGAAAAAAAATGAACCCTGACCCTAATCGCAAGTCCACCAGCAACGCAAGGATGAAGAAGCAAGTTCCATCCCCTGATTCCGCCACGACTGGAAAAATCCAAAACACATGCGGCGGGACCCTAAATCCAAAATCGACAATTCCACTGAGAAGGGTAGTTCATCTGACAGCGATTTCGAAGATGAAATTCAACCCGAAGACGTCGATAGCGAAGAACTTTTGCGCGAAGAGGAATCCCCGGTGGAAATTTTCAACAAAACAAACAAAAAAGGCTTCAAAAAGAGAAAGCTGAACTTAATTTGAACAAGAAAAAGAGAAAACCGACATGTTCGCAAACAGATAGTGTATAAGGTAATTTTTTTGTGTACATTCCAGTATTTTTTTTGTTTATTTTTTTTTTAAATAAGAAACATTATTATTTTTTTTATTTATTGTGAATTTGTTCAATTTTATCAGTTATTTGGTGTATGTCGACGGATAATTTGTGTTGGTTGACTAATCTTGTTTTCTGTAGTCTTTGTTGATGATATTTTTTATATATTTGACTTTTGTGGTATAATTTGTCATGGTCCTCACACTGTTAGTGTGCAATACTTTTCAGTCTACAGTCTTTTTAATAAGTATGTGGTATATATTTCCCAGGCATATAACAAATATATACTCTGGAATGGTTTTTTGTTAAGTATGTAGTAAATGTATCTCAGACATATAACAAATATGTACTCTCTCCCGTGTAAATCTCTGATTAGTATATCTCTGATGGGTACATTAACTCAAAACTGAGTATATATTGGTTATATGTATGTGTTTTATTTTTCATTGTTTAATTCCATCCTCTGCGCCAAGGATGAATGTTGATAATTTCACAGGACATGTTAAAGTCATAAGCAGACTAAATTGAATTGTTTTTTATAAGTATTTGGTATATTTATCACAGACATGTACCAACTATATACTCACACAAGTGTATAACTCTGATTAGTATATTAATTATGCTGTAAAACTGATAGTTAGACTATGATTAATATATTTATGAGGTATATTTACTTGTCTAAGCATAGAGAATTTGTAATCTGATTAGTATTTTGACTTGTCTATTTTTGTTTATTATTTTTTGCTAATCTGTGAACAAGTATAGTATAGTAATATGTGAAAAATGTGCTAGTAAGCTGTGTACAAGTATATGCTACTAACCTGTAAACAATCTGTGAACAATATGATTAGTATATGTAAGTACTGTACATTATCGTGCATATAAAAATCTATGTTTTCTTTTGATTCTATTCAGGAATGGGAATTGCTGATCTCTCATCCAAGGGATATAAATGTGAAGATGCAAAACAGTAACGACAACAGCAAAGAAAAATGCACGATAAGTGACATCAAGAAAATGCTGACGAAGGAGAAATTGGAAGCTTTTAGGATGTCATGTTACGGGAAGTTCCTTGATCTCCCACATTGCATTGTCCAGAACCAGCTCGTAAACTACATTCTTTTATGCGAGGTTCATCAAAGTAGTACAGATGAGATCTGGTTCGACTTCGGAGTGAAATTCCTCCGATTCGACATAGAGGAATTTGCTGTCGTGACTGGTTTGAAGTGCACTGGACTTACTAAGAAATTGAACATTCCAAAGATTGTCAATGGTCTGAACGACAAGTATTTTGATGGTATTGAAATAACTCAGAGCCACATCAGGTGGCAGTTTTTTAAAAAAACGTGGTCGAGTGATGAAGATGCCGTGAAATTTGCTAAGTTGCATTTATTAGCAAATCATGGGCTCTCAAGATGCTATTCGCATAGACCACTATTTTGTTGACATGATTGACAGTCCAAAGTGCGATGAATACTCGTGGGGAACTGCTGTGTTCCAGTTCACTCTAAACTACCTGAAGAAATCAATCCAGACCAGAGAGCAGATGCACATATCTGATAATGCTGAGGGGAGCAACTTGTATCAGTTATATGGTCTGATATTGGCTCTTCGGGCATGGTTTTACGAGGTTAGCGACACGGCTGAGGGTGTAGTCGCAACCCACGTGGGTGTGTACGATATCCCGAGGATAATCAAGTGGGAAGTTCGTGAAACTTCTACTCGTAGTTTTGTGCAGAGGACCTTTTCTAATCTTGATTACTCTAAGGTAAATAAATATGTTTTTATTGTTTTTATCACCACTCTTTGGGATACTAATTCTTATTTTTTATTTTTTATTTCTACAGTTCAATAAAATCGTTCCCACCGAGGCCGAAAAACAAAGTCTTTTGTTGGACTCTTTCTTCAGGAAAAAAAAATGAGTTCACTCGGAAAAAGACTCCATCAAGTGCCGCACCGCAACATACCAATGAAGATGATGTTATAACCCACCTCGACACACTTACTGCTGAAGTCCAGAACCTGAAGGAAGCCTTCCACGACTTCTCGAGACGGGTTTTTATTGAATTTGCTTGGTAAAAATTCTTAGTAAGTCTTTGTTTAACTATTTATGTAATATCCCGACAATTTATCAGTATAAATTATATTTTAGTTCCGACATTATTCCTCGGAATTAATTATTTTCAGTTATTTCAGTCGCAATTACCGGAAATTGTTTTCGACGTACCGTTTACGTTCGAAATAATTTTGGTAATTAAGCATTATGCTTAATTGAATAATTAAGCAATTAATGGTGATTAATTGGTAACTAATCTCAATTAGCTAGGTTAATAGCCGTGCGGTTTGTGTGTGTTTGGGAATGAAAATTTTGGTCCAAGATTCTTTCCTCTTTATCCTTTAGCCGTGCATGTTGTTAGAAATTGGTCCAAGAGATTCCTTGTCCTATGTGCCGTGTGTATTAGTTCATTTGTTCCAAGGATTTCTTCTTCATTTGTCCTCTAATGCCGTGCACATGTTAGTGTTTTGTTCATGCATTTCTTCACCCATTTTGCTAGCATATTCACGTGAGTTTTGAGGCCAAGGAGTGTTTGGAGTGTA
>CACSLK010024129.1:35098-45905 GCA_902706635.1 Striga hermonthica
TTATGTCACGAGATCAGTATCAGATTATTCAGACCGGTATCAGATATCAGTTTCAGTTCAGTTCAGTTATATATACCAGGATCATGATATTGTTATTATTTTCACTGTTTTACTTTAGTATGAGTTTCCACGGAGCACAGTGTCATAGTGCTCACACCCCACTTATTTCATGTTTTTCAGGTCGCAGGGTCGGGGACGAGGAGTGAGCTGACGTGCTGTTCAGGACATTTGTTTGTTATGTATATATTATGTTTTGACCACGCTACTTTCCGCTACCTTTTCAGTACTTAAACTCAGTTTTGATCCGACGTTAGTCGGTTAATACGTTATATAACCATTTTTATTATAAGTTTTAAAATTAACGGTTTTTCAATCAGATTTTTACGGTAGCACCCCATATCAGTTTTCGCAAAATAAATATTTTATTAAATTATTCAAAAAAATTGCAAAAAATGCGTACTCTGATATTATTAAAAATGCGGGGTGTTTCAATATGTATATTATGTGTTTTTTTTTTCTTTGATTATGAATGTCATAAAATATATTTTTTAAATGCAGATCCCTATAAAATCTCCTGTGAGAGCATTTAGAACCAAAGCAGAAGCACTCATAAGGAGTGCACAAGACAAAGTAAGCATATATTTCCACAATATATACCCATTGTCATGTCATGTAACATTAAAATTCTCACATTTTTTTTTTTTTTTTTTAGTTTGTACCAGTTCAAAATCAGCCAAAACCCTGATATCCAACCACCCAAACCTGATACCCAACCATCCAACCCTGATATCCATCTACCCAACCCTGATATCCTTATACCCAGCAGCCCTATCAACGATGATGACACATTCCCGTTGATAAACACCCAATTCATAGAGGAGATTGAAAGGACTCTCCAAGAAAAAATAAATGAACCACCAAAGGCCAAAGAACCGGTAACTACATCTATTTGTGTTTAAGTATATATGTTAGGTATATATATATGTATATATATATATTTATAAAGTATATATGTACAGTATTACAAATGCGGGATTTATATATGTTCGAATTAATTCAATTTCTTTCTTATATGATAAACATATATGCAGAGAGGTTTTAGTTACGAGCCACACCCCATATTCGGTTATGCATTGAATGGATCTCAGCCGTCGTTTGATACCATAACTGCTGCTCTACCACCGACGCCACCATCAAAGATGAATATTCCAGCACAGATCAATAATGTATGTTTAATCACTTCAATTTGTACTATTTGTGAATCTTCAATCAGTTTTTTGTTTATTACTAATTTAATGTTTTTAATACAATTTTTTTATCATTATATTTCAGTTCATCGAGAGGAATGAGGCGGTGCAAAGAGAGAACCCATAGCTAATCAAAGCCCAAGAGTGTCGTTCTTTAGTTATATTCAGTCCAAAGAAAGACAAAGTGATGCAAACTAAGAAGCCTAAGAGAAAATTGGAGAGCAAAATTTCCACTAAGAAACGAATAAGACTTTAAAAATCTTGCCCATTCGATGTCGGGTTTCGCATAAATGTTTTTGGAAAAGTGGACATGAAAGAATTCAGAGACTGGATTGGAAAAGGTTTGCTCTAGTCGGCTCCTCGCAAAGTCGAAAATAGGTACTACTGATTTTTTTTACTAGATATATAATAAGTTTAATATACATCAAATATACTAAAAAGTAACTAAAAATATTTGACATATACTATAAATATATCATTCATATAACTTATAAATTTTCATTTCGTTTTGAAGTTATAATTACTACAAGGCCAGAAGCAAACCTTTGCCAGCTCATTTTTAACGTTGTTTCGGTGACTGACAAGAACTGGTTTTACCACATATTCGAGATAGGCTGCTTCCTCGACAGAGCGTAAGTAGCATTTTGTACAACACTTTTTTTTATTGTTTTCTTGTTAATATATATTTTTTTTCTAATACAATTGCGCACCATTGTTTGTTGTTATATTATAATATAGATATTTTATTTAAGTTTATTCATTTTTGTTACCTACTCGTGACATTTGTTTTATATATTTTTCTTCAGCACATGGATGTCCTTTTCTACTACCTGAGGAAGATTGAATTTTATGGTAAATCTGCCCTTGTTAGGTATACAACGACACATGTGTTGTTTGACCAACACATCAAGTCGTTGTACGCAATGTTTGTGTCTCAGTCTCGTAACAAGTATGTATGTAATGTCGACGATATGCCCATTGACTACATACTGGGATATAAGATTATATGGGTGTTCCTTGGTCCAAGGTTGATCAGGTCATGTTTTCGATGAATTTGGAAATAAACAGTGTGGGTCATTGGATTTTGGGACGATTATCTCTTGAGGACATGAAACTTCATATCTACAATTCAATTCGCACATAAGATTGCGATGGATTGTTATGGAGAATGTGAAGGCTTATGTCGAGATTCTCCCCATTTTCTTTGGCTTGGTGAATTTATCGAGGAATGGAGTGGCTTTCAACGGCAATATTGAGGTGGTTATGGTTGACAATCTCCCACAGCAGAACAACAGGTACTATATAAGAATTTGAAATATGAAATTGCCATTAACATGTTTTACTATATACTCACTGATATGGGATATTATATACTAGACCGGTTTACTAGGCTAACTGGAGAAAATGGACCGGTTCGTCGGATTACCTAAATAAGATGGGTCGAATGATATGGTCGAGCCGGACCAGACACCTGCCATGGAGGACAAAGAGCAGATAGCAGAAACTAAGGGGATCAAAAGTGGTCGACAAATGCGGGTTACTCGAGGAGTTGGTCGAGGGAGGATGGTCGGATAGGGCGTGGTCGTACAGAATCGGTCGAACAGCGGAGTGCACAAGGGAATCTCCAACACGTGAAAGGGAGGACACGCGGCGTTCTAAGAGCGGCTTATGGCTATGACGAACTCTGACATTCTCTGACAAATGGGACGCGTTTCCTGACATCAAGGATAGTGGAGGCGCGCGGTTGTACGAACGAGCAAAGGACAGCTGCCCAAACTCGCCCTACTCGCGCGTGTAGAACAGGTAGCTCGCCCTTATAAATAGGGGCGGGATTCCTCACTTTGAACACAATCTCTCATACTCTTACATTTTTTCACACACTTATATTATCCCTCAAGATCTGACTTGAGCGTTGGAGGCTCTTCACCGGAAAACACCTTCGGTGTGGGAGTTTCGTGCAAGTTCCGCGTTCAACCGGCGAGGAGAACGAGCTTGAGGCGATTTCCAGCCGGTCGGGGTGCGAGACTTGTATTACTCACTATTACTATTAATATTATTATTACTATTATTACCAATATTATTATTATTATTAATATTAAATTTTTACTATTTATATATTTTATATTGTCGACAGTGATTGTGGGGTATTCGTTGCATCGTATGCCGAACACTTCATTTCGGGACATGAGATCACCAAGGAGAAATTTGATGTCACTTCTTTTAGGGAGAGATACGCGTATTTGCTCTATAACCATGGCCAAATGAAACAAACTAATGGATATGACAGTGATGATGAATCCCCTGGTATTGCACCAGATGAAGTTAGGTTTAGTCTTTTGAATGTGGGAAAAAATCATAGACTTTTTTTTTAAGTATTACTCTTTGATTTTCTGATGGATGTGATTGAAGTCTGGGAAAACATTGAACTTGTATTCCAGTAGATTTAACTTATATTCTGTTAGATTTCTAGTATTCTTAGTTGTCCTTATGGTATTTTTCTGGTATATTTCTGATGGACAGATTATCTGTTTTTCATTTTTTTTTTCTTTTTCATTCTGTTTTTTTTATGTTTGCCATATGTGTGTTATATTTTTTGGTATATGTTTTGGTACACGTTTGGCATATGTGTGGTATACATTTTGGTATATGTTTTTGGTGTATGTTTGGCATATGTTTGGTATATGTTTGGTACATGTGTTGTATATCCTTTATAATGATTTGGGGACACATTGAACTTGTATTATGGTAAATCGAACTTATATTCTATTATATTTCCAGTATTTTAATTTGTACTTTATGATATTTTCCTGGAATATTATGATGGGGCAGATTAATTGATTTTCATTTTTTATTTTTCCTTCTTTTTTTTTGGCACATTTGTGGTATATGTTTTGGTATATGTTTTGGTGTATGTGTGGCATATGTGTGGTATATGTATGGTCCATGTGTGGTATCCTTTGTAATACTTTGGGAAAACATTGAACTTGTATTATGGTAAATCTAACTTATATTCAGTTATATTTCTAGTATTTTTAGTTGTACTTTATGGTATTTTTCTGTATATTCTGATGGGCAGTTTTATTGTTTTTCATTTTCTATTTCTCCTTCTGTTTTTTATTTTTGGCTTATTTGTGGTATAATTTTTTTCCTTATGTTTGGCATATGTGTGATATATGTTTGGTACATGTGTGGGTTTATCTTTTGTAATACATTACTATACTTTGTATATGTTCTATATATGCGTAGTCTATCCAAATTTCAGTTTATTTTTTTCACAATTATATGGGCGATATATCCAATGTTCAGGTTACTTTTACAAATATGAAATAACTACAAGAAATCAAAAAAAGTAATATGAAGCAACAATCACCATAAAAACCGTCCATAATGTACATGGTAGTGATACGGATTTCATCATATTGGATTACGACAAGTTTTCACATTGTGCCCTTTCTCATGACATTTGCTGCATCTATTTTTTGATCTATGCTCCCATCCAGACTTGAATCGTTGTTTGCGTGGTCTTCCTGGCCTCACTCTTCCATCTGGGGGATTTACCAATCTTGGGATAGAGGGTGCATCAGATTTGAAGGCTTGATCACCTTCTATTGGTATTACAGCTTCTTCATAAGTTGCCAACATGGAAAAGGTTAGGTAGTACTCAGAACATAATGGGACCAGATCTAGGTGGAGTGACTTGATCACATGTATAGCATGCGGGCACGGTAGCTCATCAACTTGAAAGCGATGGCATGTGCAAGTCTTGGATTCATTGTCTACTATAAATGCCTTACCATGAGACATCACTTTATATACTTTGTCACTGGCTTTCTGTACCTGTTACACATATTAGTATATATATATATAGTTTATTTAATGTTTATGACATGAATAATATACAATTTAAAAAAAAAGAAAAATAAAAAGGATACCACAAACAATACATACATAATATTATATTTATATTATATAATCAGTCATACCAGTTGGATTACAATATGTATATATGTTGTACATATTAGTATATGTATATAACCGATATATAACCGGTTTAATTCATTAATAAAAATAAGAAATATAAATAACAACTCACTGAATATCTTGTTGCCATTTGGTAATTTGTTTCCAACCACCTATGTGGCTTCTTTGCGAGAGGAGTAAAAGTGGCCTTCGCTTCATCTTTGTTTGCCACATTCCACCTCTGTTGCATATCTCTAAGCGCCTCTAGTAGTGGTGTTATCGGTAGATCACGGACGGATCGTATGGCAGCATTTATTGACTCGGCAGCTTTAGATGTCATGGTAAAATATCTATTATTGGGGCAGTGAACTCTTGCCCACCTGTGAAATCCAATTTCTTCAAGATAAGGTAACACATGTGGATTCAACTTATTTATCTGTGCTATATGCTTATCGAACTCCTCTACTGTATAGGCCCTCACTGCTGCATAAAACTCCTCCTTTACTGCTTGTGCTTCTGTCTTATAACGCATCTTCAATTTGTTTGAGATGTGATAAGTGCAAAGACAATGCGCCGCATTAGAGAATACCTATATAAATTAAATATAACACTTCAGGTATATGCAAAGCAACTAATATAATCCTTTTCAAATTACGGATATATAGTTAGAAATTATACTACATAGGAAAAAAACCTAACTGTTACAAAACATATTCTACTAGCTGGATAAAATATTATATTTCAATAAATAAATTAATAAATACCGCTGGAAAGTATCTTATATGTCATAAAAAACAATACCCAATTGTTATTAAAAATATACTAATTGCTGGGAGAAGATATACTAATTGCTATTATTAAAAAATATACTAATTGTTGTTATTAAAAATATACCCAACTGTTATTAAAAACATACTAATTGCTGTTATTAAAAACAATACCCAAATGTTATTTTTTGGAGAAGATATACTCAAATTTTACTAAACATATACTACCCAACTGTAATTATATGTACCAAAAAAAAAAAAAATACCCATCTGTTACCAAAAAATATACTACTTGCTTGTGAAGATATTTCATATAAAAAAAATTGCTGAAGAAGATATACTAATACCTTGTCTACTGCGTGCCTTATGTTTTCGTGACCATCTGAGACAATGCAAAGACCCACCCTATTACCAACCACTTCTTGCAATTTGGTGAAAAACCAGATGTAGGAGTTGTTATTTTCAGAGTCAACAACGCAAAATGCAAGCGGTAATATATGAGAATTTGCATCTTGACAAGAGGCTGTCAATAAAATTCCTCCATACACCGACGACAAAAATGTCCAATCGACAATAACAATTGGCCCGACAATGTACCCATCCTTTTACAGATGTACTGAGTGCCATGAAAACGTACATGAATATCCCATGTGGTGCGCATCAGCACAATGCTACCCGAATTTGATGCACGTACCTTACTAAGATATTGATGAGCATAATCGTATGACTCACCAACCTTGCCACGAACTTCATCAACAGCTTTGCGTTTCGACCTCCATGCTTTGTGATATGTCAAGTTTATCCCAAACTGATTTTGCATGTCGTCAATGATATCACCCGGATTGTATGCAATTTTATTGTTAGTGAATTTTTTCTTAATGAAACTACTAACAAGGGTTGACGTCGCCTGTCTTTGATTACTAGTACGCACATCCAAAGAACATATATGATCAGTCCCCACGTCTCTTATCTTAAAAGTGTTTGACCGACCCATGCGTGAAGCTTTCACAAACCATGTACAACCACTCGAGACACACCTGACATAATATTAAAAGTGTTAGATAAAACAGAATCTACGTTAGATATAACATAAAATAAATTAGATATACATGTATAAGTTAGATATAACAAAATATAATTTACATATACCAGAGTACTAATCGATCGGACACACCTGACATAATATTGTTTGGAGCATGACTTGTCAACCTTGAATTGATACTGATTTTTATAGCATGCATGGTCAGCATCGTCTGTAACGTTCCTTATCCTTCAGTAAAATACCAGCAACAATACCAGAGTCAAAATTTTGATCGCCTGTCACCCGCATTTCAGATCCAAGGTATAAGTCCAGTATATTTTCGGTATGCTGCAACTTCTACCATCAGCCACGTTCCTCGCGAAAGACATAAAATTTATAGTGCCATCTGATTTATCAGGATATCTGTCAAGCTCCGGATAACACAATGGAGCAATGTTTGATTCGCAATTCAAAGAATTTTTACTCACTTCTTCATCAAGCGAATTTTCAACAGAAATCTGAGATTTCACCACAACGCACACCGGATATTTCGTGTAGTCAGCTTCTTTGGACACCAAAAACACGTAGAAGCTAAGGCTGCTATCGCTGTTTATCGACATTAGTGGACTACCTTGCTTCAACTTAGATTTTAGGTCAAGCACAGATGATTGTGTCAGCCCGAGCTCCTCACACAATACATCACACAATTCGTTGTAGTTGCATTCTTTTCGAACCACAACACCAGACAATTGGTAATCCACGTAATCATTCACAACCCATTCACCCCCATGATGTATGAACATCATCATTTTCGGATCCATTTGAAAAAAAAAAAAAAACGTGGACATGAGAACATACATATGCCATCGGTAGGAAAAATCAACAGATTCTATGAATTCAAAATAACAAACATCCAAATATCACGAAAATATACCTGCAAATATCTGTCCAAGTTCGTGATATTTGTACGCGAAACTTTCGATCGCTGCCCCACGAAAATTCCCACGAAAATTTCGATCGCCGCCCCACGTTTTTTTTTTTCTGTGAATGGAGATCGTGTTTCCCTTCTCTTCTCCGCCTCTTTTCAACGATGATTATGCATTCAAATTCAAACACGATATCTTTTCCATATGAAGTCCTGAGATTGTGCGCTATAAAGTAGGAAAGGTTGTTCATCTTACCCCCAACCATTTTCTAGGCATGTATATAATTACCTTTTATCTCTTAGGTATATAGACAATATTTTTAGTTTGAATGGTATTGTTACAAATACTTACAAGGGATCTTCTACAGTCAGGTCATGGTTGTACCTATCTAACATTAGGTAACCGCCCATTTCACCGTTGGATTGACTAAGATATGACAATGAACGATGGATTGAAGGGTACAAGGGAAAAAAGAATTTTGGTAGTCTTGTACTCTCTCTCGTACCCCTCGTACTTGTAAAATCCTATTATACCCTTCGTACCCCTTGTACCTATTTTATTTATTCTCAAGCCCCCATATACTTTTGTAAATTACATAACAATCCTATAAATTTAAAACAATTTCATCACAACCTAAAATTATATTTTAAGATTTCAATCCGTCGTCTTCATTTGGGAAAAGAAAATGGACAAAACCAATCTTCCACTTCATCTTCTTCCTCATTGTTCTTCTACATACCAAACCGACCAACTCCTTCATCCTCTCCTCATGAGTCAATATGAGAACAGTATTATTACCCAAACATATATTCGAACGATTTACGATCAATATGTAACTTGTCGATAGAATTTTGTATGTAGAGATTGCAATCGCACGCACGATTCATTGAGGTAACTTTATTTCGAGAGTGAAATATGTTTGGATATTCTTGGCATTCTTATAATACAAAACCCTTATAGTGGTGTTATTCACATAGGTTGTTTTGGTGAATTTTTTTGCTTGGGCTTCGTATCCTTTTATTGTATTTATTGTTACGAATAATGATTTGATGTGAGGATGTGGATTTGTTAACTAGCGATTGATTAGTGATATGTTTGTTTTGTTGTATTATTAAAAACACATTACGTGTTTGATGTAATGCCTCAATCGGGAAATGTTGCCATGAGTTTGTGGGGACTAGGGTACAACTGAAAAAGAGACGAATTGAATTTGATATAGTATGTGAGGTCTTTTGGGAGTGTGAGGAAAATATTGATCATATCTTACTTCAGTTTAGGGCTGTTAAGTGCTGTAAACAGAATTATTTAAAAGAGCTATGGATGAGTGGATTATGTGTACTTATGTGAGAAATGTTGAAGTACCAAGGCTATATATTAGGCGGCTGGGGATGAGTGAGAGGTCAGGTGAGAAGAGTGATGATAATGAAAGGGGTTCATGCAAACACAGTAGGTTAGGTTTGAGGATTTGGACTTTCAGGTATGGGACTTCATTGGAAGTTCAGTGGAGGCCTATACTGTGTCTGCTCTTTGGGTACTCAAATATGCAGCCAATAATAAATGGAAAAAAATGTGACCTGCCAAATGGACAAACAGGTAAGCTGTCATCTGGTGCTGTGGGAATTTGGAATCATTGGATATGAGAGCTGCAGCTGTGGTTGAATGCAAGTATTTGTGCTCGTCTGTTCAATCTTGTAGTGTTATTTTTGATAAGGATATTTTTATAATTTTCGCTTGTTTAGCCAAGATGGCTATGCAAGGAAATTTATAAACTTGTTTCCCATGTCAATTGTAAAGGTGTATGGTTGTTTTGTTTTTTTTTTTTTTTCTTGCCTTTGCAGACCCAGATCTATTTATGTGTCGTTGATGTAAAACAAACAATCTTTGTGAGCTTAATATATTTTCTGGTTTGAATGTTTGAGAAAAAAAAATAACCAGCAAATGAAGCAACAAGAACACTACCTCTTATTATATAACATATTAATCTTATAATGTAACTTGTTTTTCACATAATTTAACATGTTCATATTAATTTTTAACATGTTCAATGGATTATGCAACATATTTAACATGTTCATCATATCTACCATGTTCATCTTAGTATTGAACTTACTCATCTTATTATATTGAATTATGTATTATGTAACATATTCATCTACAGAATCATAATGCAACATGTTCATCTTCGTATGTAACATGTTCATCTTATTATCTAACATATTCATTAACCTCCACATCAATCTAAATCATTATACATTTTTCAAAATTCCACCTCGAACACCAAATACCCGCACTCAACTTTAACTTAGCTAAAAAAGGTAATTGTTCCTTGATCTGTTTTAGCGTATTGGATCTAACATATTCATATTATTATGTAAAATATTCATCTCATAATGAAACATGTTCATCTGAGTATTATCTAACATATTCATCCTATTATCCAACATATTCATCTTATTATGTAACATTTTCAATGTATTACGCAACATATTCATCACATAATGCAACATGTTCATCTGAGTATGTAACATGTTCATCTTGTTATCTAACATATACATCTTATTTTGTAATATTCATCTCATAATGAAACATGTTCATCTGAGTATTATCTAACATATTCATCCTATTATTCAACATATTCATCTTATTATGTAACATTGTCAATGTATTACGCAACATATTCATCACATAATGCAACATGTTCATCTGAGTATGTAACATGTTCATTTTGTTATCTAACATATTAATCTTATTATGTAACATGTTCATCTGATTTTTTAACATGTTTAATGGATTTGGCAACATATTCATCTTATAATGGTAAAATTTTTTCATCTGAGTATTATCCAATATATTCATCTTCATCTGAGTATTATCTAACATATTCAT
>CACSLK010024147.1:13925-28945 GCA_902706635.1 Striga hermonthica
AACTCTAATACACACGGCCTTGCATGAATTGCACCAAAATCACTAACACTTACACATAAAACGCACGGCATTAACAAATGATGTGCACGGGCAATACTTAAGCTTGGATTACAATAAAATCCGAACATAATAATAATACTAATCTCGTGATTAATGTAAATTAATCATTTAATTATGTCTAATTATCCAATTAAACATACTGCTTAATTACCAAAATTATTTCGAACGTAAACGGTACGTCGAAAATAGTTCCGGTAATTTCGACTGAAATAACTGAAAATGATTAATTCCGAAAAATAATATCGGAACTAAAATATAATTATACTGATAAAAAGTCGGGATATTACAAACGTGGACACCAGTGCCAAGTCTTGTACATGGCGACTGGCTGGGTTAAGCCGTCGTAAACATCTAGGCCCCTGAACAACATCCAAATTCGAGAGGTCCAACACGACACTCTCCTACTCATACGACTCCAGCCTCTCATGCACATCCAACTAAATTTAAAAAAAAAATAGAACGTAAAATTAAAGAAATCATCAGAAATCGTTAAGACTTAAAAAATAATTTCGAATATCACTTGCTAACGATTCCAATAATAACAAAAAAATTTTAGGATCAAATAATACCTGTTGGTCAAAAAATGTATTTGGAAGTGTGACCTTCCTCACTTCCCAGTGAAGCAGTCGTGGTGGACGTCTCACCGAGGTACATGCTCCACATGTACGACCTAATGCAGGGATTGCCTCGTAGCACCATACTAAAAACGCCCAGTGAAATCCATAGATATAAAATTTCATTTTACTGTACTGGGCCGTCTTCAAGTAGTCGAGCAGGTACTGAAACGAGTAACTCCGCCATGGGAATTTCTCCCACATTTGGTCTTCCTCTAGCAAAGCCCACCAGCAGGTATCAATATACCGAGCCTTCTTGTCGTCATGAGGAATTATAAAGTACATGAGCATTAGCATCTTCGCCACTCTCACTATCACATCCCGAGAGTGGCGGAACTGCCCCGCCTTGAAGTCATCACGCAACTGCTGCATAGTGACCCCTTGCCTTTATATTTCTCATAGAAAATAGACGATGGAGGAGGAGGAGGCACTGAGTTTGGGTCAAACAAAGGCGGTCCAAAAGCAAGCCCGGTGACCACAGCATACTCATGGGCGGTGAATCGGGTTAAATGGTTACCAATACGGATCCACATCTCGTTCGGGTTCTGACCGACACGAGTCACCTCGCGCGAAAGAACCCCATGCATTGCCTTTGCAGAGACATTAGCCTTATCATCAAACTGGAGGAACGAACCAAAGACCGAGCCCTGGAAAGCAGACAAGGCCCCTTCAATGAGACCCAACTCGTTCCTGATATCAGAACATATATACTGTCGGCTGTAAACGTTGATCTTCAGCCCTTCATATTTATCGATTAGGCGATGTCGCTTGTACGACAACAAATCCTAAACAATCGCATTGTTGTTGTTGTTAATTATTCAAATCAAATCACTTATACATTATCAAATAAAAACAACTATTTCTCAACAATTAAAACAAATGAAATTAAATAACTTAAATTAAATAATTGCAACAAATGGAAGTTACCTCTCCAAAAGAGATGGCCTCCGGAACTGTGCCATCAGTCGCTGAGTCGCAGCCCGCCATACCTGTTACGGTAGCCGTTGAGTCGTCGGCCGCAGTAGCCGCTGTTAGGGCACCCGCTTGGCCGGCTGCCTCGAGAAAAGCTTGATTCATGAAATTTTCAGAAGCTCTTAAGAAGGCCATGACTTTGTTCTCATTTATCATATTTGGTTCTTTTTTTCTTTTAAATTCTAACAGTTCTTTTACTTCTAACTATGTGAATTAATGTCGCATGATGGAAGATGGAGTTTCAAATTTTTCGCCCCTCTTTCTTTTTTGTTTTCTTCTCCTGAGACGTGCAACTGTAGCGTATATGTGATGTTTTGCTTTTTTTTTTCTTTTTGTTTAAATAATAAACTATATGACAAAATATGCGAAATAACAGCTGTCGAGTAATGTTCGCGTAAAAAGCGCCATACTTTCGCAATTCCGATGCATTTTTAATAAACCAAATAAATATAATGGTTTAGTTTCCGTATCTCTTTCGCAGTTTAATACCCTGCGGTAGACTTGCGAATAAACGCATATCCGTCGTGAGACGGTCGCATATATAATCGCATTTATGAGACCAAAATAATTGTTTAATAATTGTTTTACACAAAAAGTGGGTATGCGAATATCCTCCGGTTGACCTGCGAATGAATTATGAGACGTTTATTTGTCGCAATTATGTGTGTCGCAGAATAGAATATTTCCAAAAACAATTTTTGTTTAAATAAATTTTTCGATTATACTACGAATGTTGTGCGGTTTGTATGCGAAATTGTTTCGACTAATTGTCACAGGTTCATTAGCCTAAACTGTTGAATTTTCCAAAAATTAAATTCTACAAAAAAAAACCTTAAATATGCGACGTTTGTATTTCGACTATTTGTCGCAGGTTCACTAGCCTAAACTACGTATTATGCGTTTGTTGTGCGTAATGTTTTCGACAAATAGTCTCAGGTTCATTTTGCCTAAACAAGAATCTTTAAAAAAATAAATTCTAAAAGAAAATTATTATGAAACAACTAGCCGAATAATACGCGACGTTTGTATTTCACAGAATAGAAAATTTCCAAAAGAAATAAAAAAATAAATAAATTATTCTGCATTTATACTACACGAGTGTTTCACAATGTGTGGCAGAATAGAACCGATGAGCTACCACAGCACTCAGACTCGAGAAAGAGGAGCTGTAGGTGGAGCTTGTTTGTGGAGTTCTATGTAGAACTCCAGCATGAGATCGGCCCCGACCACCACACTCTGAACCGATGGGCTCTGACGGGTTTCGGGAAGAGATCCCCGTCGACCAAACACCTTCCTCTGTCAGGAAAACCTGGTCGACCACAACCTAGAGAGGTTGAGGCCAGCATTGCCTCTGACAGAGGGCCGGGCCGTTACGCCCCGGTCGCCGATGCGCGCTGTTCCAACCTTCAACCTTCTCACAGTTGATCCGGCAATACACAGGCCCAGAGGTTTGATCTTCATCGTTGCTGTCTCGGCATATATGTTTCCTGACGGGGCCACGTTAATAAAGTTGGATAGCGGAATATCCGCTTGTTGAATTTATTCCTCCGACAAATTTGAATGGTTATGAGTTCTCAATTCGGACACAGTAATCTTAAAGAATTGACTCACGGGTCGAAAGAAAGAATTTTTGTAACTCTGGATTATCTCCGGCGAACTGCTTCTCATATACAAGAAAATGGAAAAACGGAGGGCCATTAACAAAGAGTTCTGGGGGACGGATGGGTAGTAAGAGAAGTGGCATGATATGGATCGAAGATTACACGCTTTATATAAACGGATGAAACGATTCGCTTGCACGCTCTTACTGCCCAGGCGTTTCGAAAAGCGGATAAGACGCCTCGAAATCGGCCATAACGTTCCAACTGCCAGCGGTTTCTAAACCATTCAAAAATTTAAATTTTAAAAATAAACTTTTGATGAAAGATGAAAGATGAAAGATGAAAGAAATAAAAAATAAACTTTCGAGTAGAAGCGCGGAGGGGGTATGCGAGCAATATGGGGTAATTCGCATACCCCATCACATAACTGAAATAACAGAAAGAATAAAGAAATAAAAAATAAACTTTCGAGTAGAAGTGCGAAGGTGGTATGTGAGCAATATGCGGCAATTCGCATATCCCATCGCATAACTGAAATAACTGAAAGATGAAAGAAATAAAAAAATAAATAAAAAATACACTTTCGAGTAGAAGTGCGAAGGGGGTATGCGAGCAATATGCAACAATTCGCATACCGCCTCGCATAACTGAAAGATGAAAGAAATACGAAAAAAACTTAATTATGCACCAATTTTGCGAATAATATGCGACGTTGGTATGTCGCAAAATAATTTTTTGACTAATAGTCGCAGTTCATTCGCATAACAATAATAATTATTTAATGGGTGACGGACCGCGATTGACCGAGTTGTACATCGAATCTCCGCATATTCGTTGCATACATTAACTCATAATTTTCTCGCCCATGCTCATACCGGTCGTCTATCTATCGTATAGTTTTTCGCATATCTCTTCGTACTTCCTGGGGTGAAAACTTAACTTTTTATTGGGTGGTGTGAAAAATTTAGCAGGACTTCAAAATGGGGTGAAAATAGCTATTTTCTCTCTCTCTCTCTCTCTCTCTCTCTCTCTCTCTATATATATATATATATATATATATATATATAAGGGATCATATGAGAATGGTAGATAGTGAAAGAAATAAGAATGATTATGGTCCATTGGATTTAACAAATCAATAGTTTTGATGAAGTCAAAATATGGTCTATCAATAATGGCAATCTAGTAATTATTTGATCATATTATGGTCAAATGTGTATTTGACCAATAATTAAGGGTAGTTTGGATATTTAATTCAAATTCAACATCATGTGGGACCCACCACTAACATCATTTATTATAAACATAATTATTTCTACCCCTTCCCACCCTCATCTTCTTCCACACTCACGCATGCACGGACACACACACAAAAATTTACACAGACTGCCATCTCGCCGCCGCCATCACCGCCGCACCTTAAGCCGACTCTCCACTCGTCAGCCATGTCGTCGTCCTCGACGGAACTACTGCCACCTACTTCAGCCGATACCGTCAGCCCGTCCAGAGCTCACGGCGCGAGCTCCGATGTTGACGGACACAGAAACACCAGCCGTCCACAGATCGCCATCCGCCTCCGCCTTCAGCCAACATTCCGCCGCCGCCTCAGCCGTTAGTCCACCACAGCTTTTCCTCGCCAACGCCTCGCATTACTTAGTCTGTCATCTGTCGCCTACATAGTGTAGCAGCAAACAACCGTCTCCGCCACTAGCGTCATCGTCGGCGACGGTCCTGACGTCGCAACAGGACATCGCAGGCGGTGAGAACCACTTGTCAGAAGTTGCAGCTCGCCGACAGCGAGAACCACCCCCCGCCTGCCGCTAGTAAGCAAGTCCCCGCCACAACTCATCCATTCATGTCGCTGGTAGGGAGGCTGAAAAAACATAACATAACTTTACACTGTGTATAATGAGTGATTTTGTAACACCCCGCCTAGACTTACTAAAATTAGAGTAAATTTTTCGTGCTATAAATGGAAAGCACTGCTTTAATTTCGAAAACTCATATTAATTTTTTGAAAATACTTTAACTTTAAAACACGGGGTGCTACTCAACTTTAATCTTATATCTTTATCTCTTTAATCTATCATGCATGCGATCAAGTAAATTTATTCTAGAATCATGGCCATGAATAATACCGAATAAAACATGCATATTTTGAAAATCTGAAATCTGAAATAATAGTCTGAAACCTGACATTTGAAACACAAGTCTAACATGCGGAAGCAAGTACAAGTTCAGAAAAGCGCACTAGCATAAAACAAGAATAGATAATTCAAACATGTTCAAATACAATATGACATGTTTTCACAAAAATGTCCTGAAGCTGGACCAACACCACATATCTGCTCATGCATCACGCGGGACTCCATCACCTGAAAAATAGGGTAGTGGGGAGGCGTGAGCACAAAGGAATCAACGGTGCTCCGCCAGAACCGGCACTGAATACTCAGCACAATTAATAACAAACTATGAAATCAATATATATATGAAAAAACTGGTCTGGCTATGGGACTAACGGTAAACCGGTACTCATGTGCACACTCTGGGGGTCCCCTCCCACAAAAATCCAGGAAAGGCACTAATCACCCCATCTGGATGCCAGACTTAGGCTGGGCATCGCCAACTCAACCAAGTCACAACTGACATCTGACATCTTGACCAAGACGGGATCACTCATCCGTCTCGGTCCTTCAATTTAATCACATATAGATCTCAGACATGGTAAATTATTAAAAGCGATGAAATACACAGTACATGGTCCCCACCTGTAAAACAGCGAATGCGGATGCTGAAATATCTGAAATATGTTGTGTAGCAGGCGGAGGCTCGACCCTTCTCAAGCTACAAATTATGAGCGAAATATTCTAAGTACTAGGCTCAGAATAAAACTCGAATCTTTGATACCTTATATATCTAGGTTAGCTCATTCTGCTTTAAAAATCATTTTAGGGATTTACGAGATGATTTTTGAAAATATTATTGTCTTTGAGGCATTCTAGAGTTCTCTGAAATATTTCTAAGTTTGGAACTAAAATCTGACTTAATCTAATCTAACTAAAATCTAAACTATATCTGGGTCTTTAATCTATCTGGAATCTTAACTATATCTGAAATCTATCGAAAATATATATATAAAATTCTATCTGAAATACATATCTGAAATTCTATCTAAAATTCTATCTCTGAAATTCTATCTGAAATATATATCTGAAATATATCTAGAACCGTCCGGACTGACCGGACCGGTTCAACTGAACTGGACCGACGGCTCACTCGGAGCCGGTCGATCATTTGCTTGACTATGTGCAGTTCGGTTTGACCGTGGTCTGAGTTCGGCGTGGCAACTCGGGCCGACACGAACTCGACAGACACGGCTTAGTCGATGCACGGGTTTGGAACGGTGCCACGGTTACTAACGCAGGGGCGTGCTTGGACCACGGATAATGGAGACGACACGTAGACGGTAGGTCGGATGGACTCGGTGCACGGGCACGCACTCGGGGGTTTGACTCGGACTCGGTGCACGGACACGCACTTGGCGATTCGGCTACAACGGTAGGATGAGAGGCGATCACGTGCACGAGATGTCGATACACATTACGAATTATCGATACGACGACTAAAAATTATTCAGACGGTACTAGGGTTCATACATTTATAATCGGATCCGAAAAAATTCCCAGTTATTGGGACCAGATAAAATTAGGTTTTCTCAATTCTCGAAAATCTAACTCATTTTAAGCAAATATTTAAATCACTAATTTCTATGTGATTTATATGGATTTTACATCCATCAACTGCAGCTAAAAATCATATCCGGCTAATTTTCTAAAATATCGCATTCCTCGGCTAAAAGTCCCGATTTTATAACTAAGTCAAGTGACATCCAAAATTCATGAAATTTGAAATGTAACATTTTCAACATAATCGTGATATACGGTCAAAATATCAAGTCCAAATTCAACACCAAACTCATTCAACTAGCAATCACTTCAACCGGTCAATTCATTCAAAAGTCTCGTTCGTCTACCAAACGAACTCCAAATCTTATCAAATTTGCACCTAAGCCTCAAGACAATTTATTATGGTTTACCAAATTTAAATTATCATTTTATCACTTGTATATTAAGAGATTGAAAAATTGATCGTTCCAAGCTCGTAAAATTCCCCATAATTCAAGTTTCACTCAATGCATCAATTTCACATTTTAAAATTTTCTATCAATCATAGTTAAGCCATTTGGAGAAGGATTCAAGCTAAAGTACCTTAACCGGGCTCGAATCGAAGGTTGAAAAGTCGATTAAACTAAAGAAAAATTATCGGTGAAGCAAAATCGGGTCGTTGTTGCTCAAACGGGTCGAACCGGAGTCAAAATGGAGGGGGTCAACTCTGTCCGAGTTGACTGGGCTGAGTTGGGTACGAGTCGCATGAGTTGACTCGCTGAGTCGGGCGAGTTGGAGCGAGTCGGGTTGTTGGGTCGCGCCCAACCGGGTCGCTGAGGTCGAGGGTGACTCGCTGGCCACAGAACCGGTCGTGGGTTGGCCGTACTCGAGGCTGAAGTGGCTGAACTCGATGAACTCGGTCACCCTGGACTCGGACGGGGGTGAACTCGCGCTGGCAGGTACGGGTAGTGCAAGGTCGCGGTGAGGTTCTGTTTTTTCCGGCGTGAACTCGCCGGAATCGTGCTTGGGATGTCGCGTGTGGGCTTGGACCAAGGCGAGCTGCTCGTGGGAGGGATTGGACTCGAGCTGCTGCGGGATGGACTCCGGGAACAGGGTTACTGAAGCTAGGCGCGACAAACGGCGGCGAGGAGGTGAGCTGGGGTGGCGCGCCGGTGGTGGCTGGTTGTATATTCCGACGGGCTGAGGTTGCGAATCCGAGCTGATTCGCTGCTGCTGAAAGGTGCTCGACATTAGCTCGGGGCGGACTGAGGTGTGCGATGTTCAGCTTGTCTTGGCTCGCCGACAGGAGGGCTCGCCGGAGGTCGGTTTGTAGCCGGAAAGTGGCTAGAATATTGAAGATGGAGGTGGAGAGCTTGGAGATTTAGGGTTTGTGTTTGTTGGGAAAAAGATGATGAAGATGGAGATAAGGTGTATTTATAGCGTTGGGAAAAATTAGGGTTTTAGTTGTGCAATTTGGGCTTCAATCTTGGGCTTAAATTTAATTAAATTGGGCTTGAACTTGGGCTCCAAAAATATCAATTGTTATTTAGGCTAGTAGAAATCCTACGCTTGGGCTCGATTTTAAAATCGGATGTGGACTAGGAATTTTAAATACCCGGTTAATAAAATTAGTCGAACTCGAACTAATTATATTAATCAGTTAAATAAAATATGACGATTTGTAGTAATATTTTCGACTTGAGGCGAAATTGAATATTGGGCTCGGAACTAAAATACTACGAGGGCTCGATATTAAATTATCGCTTGGCATGGAAATTAATTTGACTACTCGAATTAAAAATGGGCTTACTAATAAAATTGGATCTGCTCAAAATCAATTGGGCTCGAATAATCAAATTATCCGACTTTGATTCGCTTAAATAAAATTTCTGATAATTCCAAGGCTCGGTGTTATAAATATAACTGATACTTGGGCCAGATAAATCCGACTTTAATAATTAAAATAGAATAAAATCTCCATGGCTTAGATTTTAATATTTATTATTCATTCTAATGCAAATAAATATAATAAATGCATCAAATTAAGAAACTAGCTATTTATGGAAATAAAGTCGAGCTCCATAAATAGTAACTAATATCCTGGGCGTTACAGATTTGTTGTGGGAATTTGATATGTTTAAGGGCCTCAATTGCAATTGTGTAAATTTTACTCTATTCCAATTCAATCCATGGGTTCAATTTATAATTTATAAAAAATTTAATAATTACATTTAATGTTATGTAAATTGTACTTTAATGATACTTAAATTGCACATTAATGACATGTAGAATGCACAAATATTTTTCATCTAACATTTTGTTTATTTATTTTATTGAAAAAATAATAATTTTATATAAAATATAAAATATAATATTTTTTCATGTAGTTTGGTTGGTCAAGTTAGTTTCGTTATACTGAAATATTAAAAGTAAAAACATATAATCTAATCGACACAAATTCGATCCAAAAAAATAAAAAGAATTATTCGGTCGTGTTCGGTCACTATAGTGTAATCTGACTGTCACAAATGTGCAATTTGTCTAATAATAGTGTGCAACATAGCATTCAATAATGTGCAATACGACTAACGCAGACGAACACTCGGAGTGTAACTATATTTTTTTTTCTACAAAACTATATTTAGTATATACAATCTTTGAGTTAATAAAAGAAGTATCATATGAGAAAAGTGATATAGTGGAATAAATAGAAAATGTATCATAGCCCTTGAATGTGATATATCAACGCTCTAGACACTGTCAAATTTTTCAAGTTTGGTCAATTGCACAGAATACACTATTGTGATAAAGTGCAATCTGACAAACAATAATGTGCAATGTGTCCATCAATAATGTGCAGTCTATTGCGAGCGTATTTTTTGTGCAATTCGAAATGTGATATAGTGCAATGCATTGAACATTAAAGTGAAACTATTAGTTTTTATTAATTTACAAATTTAACCCATTAACTTAATTGCAATATAGTTATGATTTTTTAATTTGCAAATAAGTTCCTTGACATTATCTAATTTACAAACAATGACCCAAACCCTAATTTCATAATTTTCTCCAATCTTTGATTTCTGAAATGCTGCTGTTGTCTGGCCTCGACGGACGGCGCCGGCGCCGGCATCGGTATGGGAGGAGACGGCGATGGGGAAGGCGTAGATGGCAGCCTCGCGGGACATAAACAATTTGGATTTGGAAGGCGGTGGCAGCGGGTTTCGAACGAGCGGCTAGTAATGACTGCGGGATTCCGACGACGGCCATTGGTGGCGCCGATGAGCAGAGGGTCACACCGCCATATTAGATGATGTGATGGTCGTCTTGCTCCTGTCAGGTTCCATAAAAGTCGGCGTCTCTGCTCGAGCGGGGCCCTGCACTTCCTGAAGCTGCTGCCACTGCAACGTCGGCGGGTTCAGTGGCGAAGACAGTGGCGGGTTTATCTACAGCGAACATCGTTCGGGCATAGTACCGGCCGGAGGCGCGGCGACGGAGCTATCATTAATTTCCGGTGAAATTACTGTGTGTGTGACTATGGTGTTCGACGGTGTGAGTGCGTGGCGGGATGTGTGTGTGGGTGAGAGAGAGAAAGGTGATGTGTAAAGTGGGGCCCACATGTGAGTTGGTGTGTGGTGGTGTTGGTTTAGGTGTGGATAATTACCACATTTCCCTTATTGAAGGTATAATTTTGGCTTTCTTTAAGCCATTACATATCTGATCTAATAGTTATGATTTATTCTCATTTCTTTCATTGAGAACCATTCTCATGTGAACCCAACCATATATATATATATATATATATATATATATATATATATATATAGAGAGAGAGAGAGAGAGAGAGAGAGAGAGAGAGAGAGAGTTAGGATCATATGAGAATGATAGATAGTGAAAGAAGTAAGAATGAATTTGAATCATTGGATACATCAAGTTAATGGTTATGATGAAGTCAAACTTTAATAATATCAGTCAAACATTAATGGCATTATGGTAAACACTTGGAAATTTCGTGGTCAAATATGTGCAATTAACCACAAAATAAGGATATATTAGTCATAACAAAAGTTACAACTCATTGTGGACCCCACACAAACTCAACCCATCTCTCACACAAAATAAACACACGCACACATCAGACCATTGCCACACACACAGCAGAGTAGCAGACCATTGCACACACACACACACACACAGTGTTTCGACGGGAACTGATGCTTCCCACCACCTTCCGCCGCGCCGCCGCCATCTCCCACAGCAGCTAGCCCCGTCTCCCGCCTCCTGCCTCCCACAACAACCAGCCCTGTCGCAGGTCGCCATCTCCGCCGCCCGCCGCCGGCTGATGAAATAACCCCCTATCAGTCGACTCTTCTTCTCCGATGACCTTCCATAGTCGGTCGTTTTCCTCTCACGAACACTGCAAATGCTCCACACCTCCGCCGTTGTCAGGAACCACCGCACTTCATCTTTGCGCCAGATCTGAAATAGAGACAATGGGTCTCAAGGATAAACCAGCATGTCGTCCGCTGCCCATATCCGCCGTTGTATCGAGGTTGCACCGCTGGCCGTGTGAGGTGGTTATGCGACGTCGCGCAATTGTGTTCGATGTCGCCGGAAAGTGAAGAGGTCAGACAAAATTATGAGAGACAGTGGTGGCGGCATCTTCAAGGATGGTGGTGCGACCGTGGATGATGGTCGTCGGTATGTTGGAGTTGTTTGGTTGCCGGCTGGGGGAGGGGGACGTGGGTGTTGTGGTTGTGAGATTGGACTAGTATTTGAAAATTTGATAGGGTACATGGTCTTAATAAAAATTTTATGAACTTTTGTATATTAGAATTGAGTTCAAGGGTGAAATCTATAATTAATTGAAATTTGTATTTTAACATGTAATATTTTATTAATTCTAATCAGAAAAAAAATATTAGTTTTACTTGCACACCAATTTTATGTAAATTGCACTTTAATGTTAATTAAGTTGCACATTAATGATATAAAAATTGCACATATATTTTTATCTATTTTTTTTTTATTTTGATTGAAAACATAATATTTAAAAAAAATAAAAAACAATATTTTTTATATAGTTTTACCATTTTGATACATTCAAAAATATAGATGAAAGGTAGTATTATTTTTCATTAAAAAAATATAAATAAAAAATAATAATAAAAATTGGTATTTTTTTTATATAAATTGGGATGAGTTTTTTATTTATTCAAAAATATTAAATTCGACATTTAATCAACTAATATTATTCGATTAGCAAAATTATTGATTTTTTAGTACGTGCATTGTGTCGTTTTATTGCGTGCAACATGTTGTGTTATAAAGTATAACGTATTGTTATATAAAGTGAAACGTATTAATATATAAAATGCACAACTAAAATTTTGGTACGTTAGCATGTTTGTGTGTGTGTGTGTGTTTTTTTTTTAATGTACAATTGATGTGATGAATATTAATATTATGCAGATACGTTTTATATTGCGTAATATTTTTTTATGGGAAGTGTTGACATTAATTGTGTAGTTTGACGATAATGTGCAACGTGATGTTTTATAAAGTGCAACGTCCAGTAACATAATGTGCAACGTGATGATATATAAAGTGCATTACTTTATATGCAATGTGTTCAATAACATTTTAATATTTTATCTTATTTCTCTTTAATATTTTTATTTATTATTTTATGTATTTAAAAGAAATGTAAAATAGTATATTTGAATTTTATATACTTTTGGTGAATTACAAATTTGACTTGTGGGTTGAATTGAAATATAAATAAGATTATGAAATTTACAATCAAGTCCTTAGAAATAATCTAATTCTCATAAATAAACCCCCAATTCCAACACCCATAAAACCACACCTTCAGTCTATGTATCACCACCATCCATTCTACAGTAGCCGTGTCTCCTCCAATCGAAGGGCGAGGGACGTCGAGGATATTACGGGGCAGTGGTTGGTGTTTGCAAGAGGCGGCGAAACTCAGTGGCTATGCCTGTAGGTCAGACTGCGCCTGGACTATATAAATATAATGCTCGCCGGTTGCTATCAGACGGGTCCACCTCACTGGAGACAAGTCGCGACGGCTGGTAGAATGACAGTGACGGGGACTGGTTTGTGCTGGAGAGAGAGAGAGAGGAGCAGGATGGTGGTGGCGGGAATTCTCCGGCGGCTGCGGTGCGTCACTCTGGCGGAATAAGGACATGTAGCAGGAATATGGTGGGGCGGAGGAAGACGACGGCAGAGTCGGGCAATTTACTGGCATGACATCGGCGACATAATTTTCGGCAGTGGGGGACGTTGTAGGAGGATGGAGCGGCGGTGCCCTAGGCGGCGGACGGAAGCTATCCGGCGACTCTGTGTGTGTGTCGTGAATTGTAATGTGTGNNNATGTGTGTGAGAGAGAGTGAAGGGATAGAAAATGTATGTGTGTGCAGGTCTGTGTTTTCTGCGAGAGAGATAGTGTACGGGTGGCGTGGGTGGCTGTGTAGGTTTAAAGGTAGTTGGTATTAAGTGGGATTTTATTTAATGTGTTGTAACACCCCACTTTGATTTTAATGAAATCCCGGGCTTTCCAAAAATCAAGTAAACAATTTTCGAAAATTTTTTCAAAAGTACATGGGTGTTAAACAACAATTTACTTAGTCCAAGTCTTATCTGGACCCACGGGGATTCATAAACCTGATTTTTCACAATGGTTTTCATTAACCGGTTCCCAACACATAACATAATACTCAGCTTTAATCATAAAGCATGCATAAATTGGAATTTCATAAATCCAAACATCATGAGTGATTCAAATCCAACATAAACCAAAACATAAGTTCGAAACGGATTTTCAACAAGTCTCAACATAGTTCATGATAATACGAAAGCAATAAAATAACTAAGGACCACCCACTCGTCTCACTTCGTCACCCGCCAACTGCTTAACCTGCATCCGTGAAGAGCAGGTGGGAATGAGCACAAATGACTACTATGCACATAACAACATGTAAAGATGGTATGGTCGCAGCATGAATATAAATCAATCATCATCATGTCTCATCTCCTAATAATCACAACAATAACTTACTCATGTGCACATCTATCATTAGCCGCGGAAAGGGAATGCATAAACCCTAACGACGGGAGTGCGTGCCACCAGAACGGACATGGCCTTTCATTAGGTCTTAAGGAGACTTGCCTCGGAAGGGCAACCGTACTGTAACTCGACGGGGACAATCGTACCGACGGTTGTAACAGCTCACATCGGTAGGCCACATGGTTCACATTCATATATTTGTCATACCAACTAAACATTAATCAACACGTATGGCATAGAAAACTTTATAAGTCAAACCCACCTGGACGATAACATGCGAAAGCACAACAATAACGGGTAGACGGCGAGCTCGGCTCGTCAAGCACCTACATTTATAAAAATAGTCCTATAAATGACTATTCAACACATGAACAACTAATAATAACAATCACTTAGTCCAACTAAGCTCACATAAGCATTTAACTAAGGAAATCTCATTTCCGAAATACCACGTACGTTTTTCAAAGCTTAACCCGAGCAGTGTTTTTGAAATCAACATAACTTTCAGTATAAAACACGGATGAACATGATTTAAGTTGCACTGGAATTCTAAGATATGAATCTACAATTCTTATGAAGACACCGAAAGAAAATGAGGTCGTTTACTAGAAATTAAATTATCAAACATTCAAAACTAAGTTGCAGTAAAAAAATCGAGAACTGGTAACCGACCAGACTTCAGTATTTACTAGATAACTAGAGCTACAGATATGTTTTTAATGAGATTCAAACACCATGTGATAGCTAACTTAAATGTCTACAACGTTTTTGAAGACCACATTTGCAAATAATCACTTTATAAATGAGTTTGGACACAAAACATTCGGTTCATAAAGTCTGCCCGAGACTAAAGTATGATATAAACAGCACCTCAATATTTATCCTCTAAATCCTTCTACAGACCTCTAAATTACATGATTCTAGTATGCTTAGAAAGGTAAGAGCACCCGCATCCCCACGTTAATTTAGTGCGTTTAAACGGCCCCCCCGCGTTCATTCGGATGTGGCTTGTTCATTA
>CACSLK010024155.1:95155-106351 GCA_902706635.1 Striga hermonthica
GCCACGTGAAAGGCACGAGCAGAGGAGTCGATGGTCATAAATCGACCGAAACATCTATGAGTTTGGGGAGGCATCCCGGACAACTTGAACAGGGAGCAAGGCCAGCACCCCAAGTCGAGGAGCAAACACTAACCATGATGAGAAGCGAGATGCAAAGAATGATTACAAAGACAGTGGCGGCCCAACTCAAACAGACACAAGTCGAGCAACCAGAGTCGACCAACCAAGGGTCGAGAACCCAGGGTCGAGCAACTAATGGTCTAGCAGCCTCGGATTAAACAACCTCCCCATGAGCGCGAACAGCAAGCGCAGTCCCATGAAAGTCAGAGCAGGAGGGTGGACGAGGAAGAGTCCTCTAACAGAACTGTAAATCCACAACCAAGGAACGATACTCTAGAACAATTGCTGGCTCAGGTGCGAGATTTGTAGGCTCGGGTCGAGGGGAGAATAACGGGGAGCTCGAGGGGACACCCCTTTTAACAACACATTCTAGACGCTGACCTACCCCAGGGGTTTAGAGAGCTCAACATCTGGTACGATGGGTCGACTGATCCCTCTCGACATTTGAGGAGTTCTGAGAATATGGCAGTGTTGCATCGGTACAATGACCCCGTTCAATGTCGAGCGTTCTTGACGACTCTGCGGTGAATTGCACAAGATTGGTTCCATCAGTTACCCCCGGGAGCCGTCAGGGACTTTGATGGGTTTAGCTCAAGTCTTCTGAACCAATTTGCAAGCGTGAAGGCCCAAGAAAAATCTTATCTTACTCTGATAGGTATGCAACAAAAGGAGGGAGAGTCGTTGCGAGATTATGTGGCGAGGTACACGCGGGCATGTGTCGATGTACCTTCAGCCACCGAGGAGATTAAATCGGGTGGACTCACCAGAGGATTGCTCCCAGGATTGTGCAGAAACTCCTTGGCAAAGCGACCTGGAAGGACTTTTGATGAGGTCTTGGGGAGGTGTGCCAAATATATGAATGTTGAGGAAGCAGAAGCCGATTTCTTGCAAGCGGCAAAGGCAAAAACCAAAACCTGAGAGGAGAAGAAGGATAAGAAGCCGAGTTCGACGACAGAGAGGAAGGGCTCCCCGAGAGTAGAGAGAGAGGGGCGGTCGAGAGGGTGGAGGCCGACTCAATACACCCCCTTGTCGGCTCCACAAACAAGAATATTGGAGGTAATGGAGAAGGAGATCCGCGACAATGTGGTCTGGTGGCCTCGAACGAGAAAGAATGGACCAACGAAGCCCAAAAGCAATTTGTATTGTCGATTCCCCAAGGATTATGGGAACAACATCGATGACTGCAGGTACCTCAAAGACTAGATTGAAAGGCTGATAAAGCAGGCCATCTGAAAGAATTCATTTATAAGGATCGAGAAAGAACCAGTCGGCGAAGGGAAAGAAGCAAGAGCCCTCGCAAGAGGGCGAGAACACCCTACAAGGAGGAGCTTCCTCAGAAGAGAGGAGTAATTCATATGATATTCGGAGGGCCGACTGACGCAGATTCAAATCGGGCCAGAAAGGCGTATGCTCGAGGCCGCTATGGAAAAGCCGAGGTGCAGCAAGTCGAGGAGAACGACCCCGTCATGAACTTCGGGCCAGCGGATATAGGCGAAGTCAAGAGGCCACATAATGATGCTCTAATGATAACGGCCCAAGTGTTGGGTTATGAGGTGCAAAGGGTGTTCGTCGACACCGGGAGTTCAGTGAACGTAATTTTCTATAATTGTCTCAAGAGGATGGAGTTGGATCTTGAATTAACACCACTGGATACATCACTATTTGGATTCAATGGTTCAGAAGTTGCGCCCCTGGGAGAAACCACGCTCGCAGTCGTCCTTGGAGAAGGAGACCTACCGTAAGTCAAAATGGTGAGACTCGTGGTGGTCGATGTCGAATCCGCCTACAATGTGATTCTCGGGAGGCCTGCACTGAATTCGTTCCAGGCGGTGGTATCAACTTATCACATGAAAATGAAGTTCCCAGTGGGAGATCGAGTCGGAGAGGCTCGAGGAGACCAAAGATTGTCGAGAACCTACTACCAAATAGCAGTGAAAACCAACCAACGAACAAAAATCAGGGAGGTTAAAAAACCCATGACGAGTGAAAAAAGACTTAGGGGGAGTGACCTTGAGCCACATGGAGAGTTGATGGAAATCCAGATTGGAGAAAGGGAGGACCAAATCACCAAAATTGGAAGGGAATTGGAGGATGAATTTCATAGACAATTAGTGGAGCTGCTGGAGGAATTCAGAGACATATTTCCTTCTCCCCTGAGGAACTGACGGGAATCTACCCAGACATTATGGAGCACAAACTCAATGTCGATCCCCTCAAAAAACCCATAAAGCAACGACTCAGACATCATGGGGCCGAGATTGACAAGGCAATTCAAGTCGAAGTAGACAAGTTACTAAAAGCCAAACACATCAAAGAAATCCAATTCCCTGAATGGATATCGAAAACTGTGAAGGTAAGGAAAGCGTTGAACAAGTGGCGTATGTGTATCGACTTTCGCGACTTAAACCTAACATGCCCAAAGGATCATTATCCGCTGCCAAGAATTGATCAGCTAGTCGACTCTACGGCTGGCTGCGAGTTGTTAAGTATGATGGACGCATCTCAAGGATATCACCAAATCCCATTGGCCCCGGAAGATCAGAGCAAAGTGAGCTTCGTGACAAGCAAGGGAACATACTGTTATGTCGTCACAGATAGGGCGTAATGTGGAGGTGTATGTAGACGACATCTTGGTGAAAAGAAGGTCCTCAACTTCGCACGTCGGGGATCTAAAAGAAACATTCAAGACATTAAGAGCATTCAGGATGAAGCTGAACCCGAGTAAATGTGCCTTCGGAGTGAGGGCAGGGCGGTTCCTTGGCTATGTGGTGACTGAAAGAGGAAGTGAAGTGAACGGGGACAATGTGAAAGCCATACTCGACATGGACGCAGTAAGAATCATCAGGAAAGTGCAAGTCTTGACGGGTCAGATTGTCGGTTTAAGTAGATTCATCGCCCGAGCAGCAGAAAGAAGTTTCCCATTCTTCAAGCTGCTCAAGAAAAAAACTTTCCAATGGAATAACGAGGCCCAAATGGCATTCGAAAAGTTGAAAAAATTCTTGAGCGAGTTGCCGCTATTAACAAAACCAGAACCTGGGGACGAGTTGGTACTTTACCTCGATGGGGGTATTTTCTTTAAATTCGGTATTACTACGAGAAGCTGGAGGCGCCCAACAGCCGATCTATTATACAAGACGAGTACTCCAGGGCACGGAGGCGAGAGACTCCGAAGTCGAGAAGGCTGCCTTGGCATTGGTTGTAACAGCTAAAAAACTCAGGCCCTATTTTCTGAATCATGTGATAGTGGTAAGGACAAACTTCCAGCTTGGAGAAACACTGGGTCGACCTACTGTTTCGGGTCGACTCGTGAAATAGGCAGTCGAGCTAAGTGAATACTCTATCAAATACGAGCCAAGGCGTGCCATAAAAGCCCAAGCTTTAGCGGATTTCATCCAGGAAGTAACCAAAGGGGAGGAAAAGAAGTGGATAATGCATGTCGATGGATCCTCAGCAGCCAAAGGGTCGGGTCTAGGGGTTGTCCTAGTATCCCCCAAAGGCGAACAACTCGACTTCGCCATCAGAATGGGCTTCAAGGCCTCGAATAACGAAGCGGAGTATGAGGCACTGATCAAAGGTATTCAACTCGCAATAGGTGGCGGAGCGACAGAGATCGTAGCCCATTCTGACTCACAGCTTGTCGTGGGCTAAGTGATGGGGAACTGCGAGATAAAGGAGGATAGAATGTTGAAGTATGTTAAGGAAATCCAAAGCCCCATACAAGGCCTGGAAAAATTCGAGCTGATTCAAATCTCTCGGGAGGAAAACAAGCGAGCCGATTGGCTCGCAAGAATTACAAGCTCTAATGAAGGAAAAATGGGAAGTCATATTACCACGATGCACCTGGAAGGAAGTGTCCTTAACTAAATGATGGAGGTCGATGAAAAAGACGATTGGAGGAAGTCGATTCGTGAACTCTTACAAGGACGCATACCTGCAGGAGATAAGCAAGAAGCGGAGAAAGCTGCTCGATATCTAACCAAATACTTCGAAGTCGATGGGATCCTGTATAAGAAGTCGATGACCGGCCCTCACCTGCGCTGAGTTTCCGAAGAGGAAGGGAATTATGTCCTAAGTAAGATTCATGAAGGATGTTGCGGGGCGCACGTAGGGTCTCGAGCCCTTGCCGGCAAAGCTCTGCGAGCAGGCTATTACTGGCCAAAAATTCGAAAGGTGGCCGAGCAGTTAGTGCGAGGATGCAAAAGATGCCAACGACATGGTCCGATTCCCCATATTCCGGCTGAAACCATGACGATAATCAATTGCCCGATACCTTTCACACAGTGGGGAATCGACTTGGTGGGACCTTTGCCAATGGGAACGGGGAGAGAAATTTCCTTGTAGTCGTAGTCGACTACTTCAGCAAATGGGTCGAGGCAGAGCTGCTGGCAAAGATTACCGAAGAAAAAATGATACAATTCCTATTCAACAGCATCTGTTGTCGATTCGGAGTCCCGAAGATATTAATCTCAGACAATGAAACTCAATTTTAGGGCAAATGAATCCAAGCATGGTGTCTCGACATGGGCATTAAACAACGATTTGCCTCAGTGGCGCATCCCCAGGCTAATGGCCAAGTTGAAGTGACGAACCGAACTATCCTCCAAGGACTGAAGAAACGATTGGAAAAAGCGTCAGGAGCTTGGGTCGCCGAGTTATCAACAGTCCTTTGGGCCTATCGGACGACTCCGAGAAGTTCAACGGGTCAATCCCCGTTCCACATGGTATATGGAATGGATGCTCTCCTACCCGTTGAAGTGGGTTTACTGTCCTACAGGTCGACATTCTATGAAGAGGGAAAGAACGAGGAAATGATTGCAGAAGCCCTCGACTTAATCGAAGAAGGGCGAGAGGAAGCTTGGGTGCGGTCTGTCGAATACAAGCAAAAGATACGCGCAGCCTTTGACAAAAAAGTTCAAACCCGCCGTTTTTAAGTGGGAGACCTCGTCCTCAAGCGAGCAGATGCCCTCAAACATGTGGGAAAACTTGAAGCTAATTGGGAGAGACCTTTCACAGTCATAAAGTTTCTTGAGAGAGAAGCATACGAACTCGAATTTGGAGAAGGTCGACAGCTGCCTCGATCCTGGCACGTGATCCATCTCAAATGCTTTTATGCTTAAGGAAATTTTGTACTGAACAACGTTCAAATCAAATTCGGTAATGAAATAAATTTCGAGTTTATGTTCCAATTGCGTCTTTTATATTTCATTATGTCGACCCTATCACGCTTACTCGAAAAATCAAACTTCTTAAACTGCAAACAAGGCTACGGAGCCTACGACTACAAGGTCGATTTAAACAACTACGAAGTTGTAACTCGAGTGGAATCTCGACAAGGCTAAGAAGCCTACGACTACGAAGTCGGTTTAAACAACTACGAAGTTGTAACTCGAGTGGAATCTCGACAAGGCTCAGGCCTACGACTACGAAGTCGGTTTAAACAACTACGAAGTTGTAACCAGAATGGAATTTCGACAAGGCTAGGAAGCCTATTGCTACGAAGTTAGTTTAAACAACTACGAAGTTGTAACTCAAATCTTGACAAGGCTACGAAGCCCCAAGACTACAAAATCGATTTCAACAACGAAAATGCACTCAAGATCTTGAACACGAAGAAAGCCAACCTCAACTGTTAAACATCTATGGCAAACCAAGAACAAAAGAAGTCGACAAAGTACGACGGAAGAGAAAAGATAGATTAATATTCATAAATGGATCCATTACAAGCAAAATCGCCTCGACCCTGACAATCCGAGAATAGGTCGAGAGCTAAAACAAAATAAGAAGAAAGAACAAAAGATGACGGGAACAAATACATTTAAGAATCAGCATCAGACTTCTCAGCATCCTCATCACCGCATTCGACCGCGGTCACAGTCTTTTCGGCATCGACTTCCCCCCCCCCCCCCCCCCGATTTCTCCCTCACGATTAGCCCTACTTGGCTGGGCAAATTCAGTCAGGCCAACCAAAGAGGTAGGAGGGGCCTCGAGTTGCGCGCCCAGGCTGGCATTACGAATGGCCCAAGACTCGAGTCCTGACCACCATGGATAGTCGTCCGGGAGGGACGTGTCACCCTCATAGCAATCAGGGTCGTGGAGCGCCGCCCTCATTGCCTCGCGATCAACCTCCCGGCGAACTCGGATCCCGCCACCACTGCCTCCCATGCATCGAAGGTGTGGTCGTAGTATTAAACAGCGGCAGGATAAAGCCGGTCAAGAAACTCGGGCGAGTTACAGAAAGCCTTGATAACTTCTTTGCGATAAGTCTCGATGAAGACAAAACCTATAGCAGACTTGAGAAACGACTTTCGGCCCTGCATGGTGCTGATATTCCTCTCGAATACAACCTCCTCCCGAGCTTTTTCATGGTCGGCCTGGAGCTGTTCGTTGGTATGCTGAGCCACGGCCTTGTCGGCTTTCAGCTTGTCGACCAAAGCTCTCGACGCCTCCAAATCCTTATTCAGCTTGCCAATCTCTTTGAGTTGCGCCTCGCACTTATCCTCGAGGGACCTTGGTGGAGGAGGTAGGTGCCTTGCTCCCTGCCTCGAGACCAGGGAGTACGTCTGCCAAGAACTGCAAAATAAAAAAAGAGGATAGGGTAAATAAGAAGTAAAAAAACAATAACATATATTAAGTCGAACAAAAGATAAGTACCTGAGTGAGGTATTGGGTAGCGTAATAGGAGCGCTCATAATCATTCCCCTCAACGCGGGCCTTGTCGGCCTCGGGGATAATAGAATTGAGATACCTGGCCACTTTATGCGGCTCTGGATGGTTTCAGAGCCGAGACGACATATTAACCAGCACATCTTAATAAGTGATGGCAGAGGGAGCATTCTTTTCAACCACCTTCTCTTTGCCCTTGTCGACCTTACGGTGCTTAAGATCGTCGGGAAGCAGGGTAGGAGTCCAGTTATCTTGGGGTCTCTTGCGGGTGCCGGGGCCTGAAGACTTAGGTTGTTTTGATGCACTAGGGTTCTCGACCCTAGATCTTTTCGTAGCGGTCATCTCGACTGCTGCAGCGGCTGACTTCGGTCTGGACCCACCGGGCGCAGGAGGAGCAGATCAGCCAGCCAACTGCCCGGTCGGCTGATTCTTCTTCACCTCGAAGCGCTTGAGTGCTTTGATTGAAACGAAAACAAATAATCAGACAATGCGGTTGAAAGAATAAAATTAAAACAAAACTCGACATCATAGGAAATGTTGAACAGCTTACGAGGATCATCGAGTCGAGAAAGATCATCATAAGGGACAATCCGAGCGGGATTGACCAAATCATGATCCCTTATTATTCGGCGAGCACTATAAGTGTGTTTGTTAAGTTCTTCCAAGATTTTTTCGAAATTCTCGGATCGAGTTCGTTTCTTTTGCTTAACTTTTGTGGTTATCCAATTATTTACATAAGGATAAGCACCGACAGGAGGACGGATAAACACGAATTTCGATTTCCATTCTGTGATATTCGAGGAGAGGTCGTCGAGAAAGGTAACGCCGGAATGGCGAATCAAGCAATGGGCCCCCTTTTGTTTTCGGTAACTATAGCAATAATGGAAAAATCCGGCTGAGAAAAAATGGAGAAACTATACGAGAAACGACAATAAAGGCTATCATGATACACAGAGCGTTTGGGGAAAATTGGTTTATTGGGATACTATACAGATCACTTATCTCCAAGAGCTCGACTTGGATAGGAAAGTGAAGGCCAAAAATGACTTGATCGACAAAGAAAGTGTGACAACCCTGCGGGGGACGGGCGAAGTCGTTATGGGGGCCTGGAGCAACCAACTCCCAATTGAAGGAAAGCCCGCTAAACTGCCTGAAGCCCTCGACTTGAGCTATAGAGCCATATGAAAACGGATTTAGAGTGGCCAATGTGGCCAGAGGGCAGGCTATTGATACAACCTCTCGAGGATCGATGAGAGGAGCAATTATTGGTACAGGTACGGACTTGTGCTATATACAGGAATATCTAGCAACCTAATGGGAATACCTTCAGGAAATAAGTCTAGACGAGGAAAATCTCCTCGAGGGCTTTTTGAGATCTCTACTAAATCACCATCTAACAGTGCTTGATCGTATTCAGCCCAGTCGACCTTCGGAGTAGAAGCATGCGATGAAGAAGAATGAGGAGAGACGTTAACCTTTCTATAACCGACTATCTCAACTGATTCGGATTGGTCGAGGCCCTTATCGATCAGTTTGTCAAGTGTGTCAGAAGAGGAGTCAGAATGGGAAGCTAGAAGAAAAAGAATCGAGATCGAAGATTAGTCATCACAAAATAAAATAAAACAAAGTACAATCGACTCACCGAGGTCGATGAAAGTATAAAAGAACGAGAAAGCAATATGATATGATTCGATGAAGACATGCTAGCGAGCCGACATGAAGCCGACACGCCTCGAGGAAAGGACAAAAAGAAAAAGAGCAGGTGAGTCGATAAAAGTCGACATAATAAAAATCGATAAGCAGCTACACGCTAAAAACCAACTATACGCTAATAGCTAACCAAAACGAGGCGTGTGCACAAAGGATTCAACAAAAAATTTACAAGAAAAGTTTGAAGAACACGAAGAAAAATCCAAAACCCAGAAAAATAAAAGAGACAAAAAAAAGCAGTTTGACAAAAACTGGAGAATGAGTCAATGATAATTACCCATGTTACTCATGTTGGTCTGGTGAGTTGAAATCTGAAGAGCCAAAAGTCGCCGGAAGAAAGGAACGCCGATAGAACTAAAGTCACAAAGGTCGCCGGAAAATCAGGAATATCCGAGAGCTTGGGAAATTTTACAAGTGCGGAAAAGTGTGGAAAGGAAAAGATGAAACATATTTATAGGAGAATAGGACAGAGGAGAACCGTTGGATCATCAAGAGAATTGACGGTCTTGATTGAGCACAGAATACGAAGAGTCGGCAATTGAGGGGACGCGCGTCACTAATAGGAGTTTTTGAAATTCGAAATTCAAAAAGAATGTCAGTATCAGACTCATCTTGAAAGATAGTCATTAATAGAAAATATTTCACCCAGATAGCGAGACATGACAGAAGATAAGGTGAATCAGATATCCCAAGTCGAGAAGATGCGATAATCAAACCCTTTTTCATGCTTACACATCGATCTCCATATGATTGTTGGAATAAATTGAGTTTTTTCGAAGTGGCTATATAGCCGGCTCACTCCATCAACTGAAAAATCGACAAATACAACCGCAAAATGGTAATTATCAAAGTCGAATCTCGAAAATAAATCATGACGCCCACGACCACGAGGTCGACTCAAAAGGCTACAAAGCCATGAGCCTTAGGCACATTTCACAACTCACGAATGTCGAAGGAAAACAACTATGAAGCTGTCAAAACTATTGCTCGACTTCGACCAGCTCGCAAGAAGGGTTGGGAGAAGACGACTCGAAAAACATAGTTCAACAGCTATGAAGCTGTCGAAACTATTGCTCGACTTCGACCAGCTCGCAAGAAGGGTTGGAAGAAGACGACTCAAAAAAATTAGTTCAACAGCTATGAAGCTGTCGAAACTATTGCTCGACTTCGACCAGCTCGCAAGAAGGGTTGGGAGAAGACGACTCGAAAAACTTAGTCCAACAGCCATGAAGTTGTTGAAACTATTGCTCGACTTCGACCAGCTCGCAAGAAGGGTTGGGAGAAGATGACTCGAAAAACTTAGTTCAACAGCTATGGAGCTGTCGAAACTGTTGATCGACTTCGACCAGCTCGCAAGAAGGTTAGGAGAAGACATAGTAAGACGAGATAAGGAACTGAGCAATTAAAAGAAAAATCACAAGAATAACCACGAATAGTCGACAAAACACAGAAGCGACGAGCAAGAAAAGAACAGAAATGATAACCATTATATTAAACGGAAACTTGTTACATCCGAAACCATCTCAACCTTTACATCGGAAAATAGGTTGGGATGGCAAGAAGCAAAGAAGTACAAAAAAAAAAAACAACACAAATACAAATATTACTTCGATCAAAGCAGAAAATCTAAGCCTTCCGAGAGTCGGCCGTCGACTTTTTAGCAGCATCTCCACCCTCATCGCCGACCGGCTCGGTCCTGGCACCTTCTCCCTCCCTGATCGGCTCTGTGCCCGGCCGCTCGACTTCAATCTCCTCCTCGACCGGCTCTTCTTCATAGTTGGCTCCACTTGGCCGACCAGTTCAACCGGGCCGACCAAGGGGAGTGGAGGGACTTCAAGCTGAGAAGAAAGCTCAGCTGCATAAATAGCCTTGGCCTCGAGGCCATTTCACCATGTATGACCCGGAGGGAGAGCTGCTTCGCCCTTGTAACCGAAAGGGTCGGGAAGAGTTTGCTTCCGCCCGGTCGATTTTCCCCAGAAAGTCGGGCTTGGCCACAGCTTGCTCCCACGTATTGCAAGTGAAGTCGAAGTATTGGACCGCCGAGGGAACAAGCTCGTCAAGAAAGTCGGGAGAGTCGCAGAATGCCTCGACCACCGCCTTGCGGTAGTGTTCAAGGAAGACTGCCCCGGTTGGGGACTTAAAGAAGGTTCTACGGCCTTCATGGAGCCCATTTTCCCTCGCGACCATGGCATCATCGGTGGCCTTAGCCAGGTCGACTCTCAACTTCTCAGTTTTCTGAACAGCTGCCTCCTTGTCGGATCGAAGCTTGGCAATGACGGCGTTCGCAGCCTCGAGTTCTTCTTCCTTGGCCTCGAGCTCCTCGCACTTAGCTGCATACTTTTCCCCCAAAACTTTGATGTTGGTTTGGGGGGAAGATGTTAGAGGTATGCTGTAAAAGCTGTGTTTTGCAGATTCTATCAATTCCATTTTTATCTGGCAATCATGTTTCGGTCAAAGTATATATGTTTGCAATTTATTTATTTATGCAATACATACTCCATGTCTTATATTGAGGTAGTGTGGTTCGAAGAGTTTCGAACAGAAAGATCACCTATCAGTTCCTTATAAGACTAAATTATTCGTTCACAGTCTAGAATGGCAGTGAGACCCCACTTGGAAAAAGACTGTAGTGTATTCTCGATTCAGTTGGTCTTTGACTGAAGGATTATACTGTGTAACACCCCGAGTTTTATTAATAAAGGA
>CACSLK010024247.1:14670-25479 GCA_902706635.1 Striga hermonthica
AGCCGTACGTAGTGCGGGGTCAATGGGCGCGCCCGCGGGAAAGTCAGGCGCAACGGAAGCACGCGCAACGGACGAGGCCTCATGCCTCGAGGCAGGCGGGAAGGCGGGACAGCATGCGTGTGTGTTGGGCGCAGCGGAGCAGCGCGCGAAGAGCACGGACGGCACACGGGTACGCGCGGGGCACGCAACCCCATTCCTTGAGGAATGCGGATTGGCGGCAGGGCACGCGCATAGGGCAGGCGCGCTGGGCGTTGGCGTGCTGGCCACGTCGGGTGACGACGCACGCGCGAAAGGCGGTGCCCTAGTCCTCAAGGACTAGGGCGTGGACGAAGGCGGCACGCGGGTAGGGCGCTCGCGTGCGTGGACCGAAGAGAGAGAGGAAGACTTGGAGTGCAAGCCAAGTTATCTAGTTTCCTTCTAGCATTATATTTTCTAGCTTATTTGGGATTCCTAATATTTTATTGCTTAATTATTTCCCTAGGTAGATTAGGACTAGAGATAATTTGGTGCCTATATAAAGAACCAACCCCATGTTATTTTTTATCATTGAAGAATTAATAAGAACTCAAGAACTTTTGTTCATCCTCTTTGCTTTAGATTTTCACCAAAATTCTATAGCAATTATATCGTTTAGAGGGGTGCGGATTGTGAACCTCTAGGCAACTATCGGCGATTCAAGGCACTGGTTTGTGGCTTATCGGCAGTCAAAACACACGATCTTCATCATTGGTGCTTTCATTGAGAGGAGTTGATCGTGTGTTTTTCTTCTACCCCTTTCCCTTTCTTTTTCCTTTCGAATTTTCTTCGTTTCCCTATCAAAAAAAAAATAAAAATCCTCTTCAAACACGAGTCCTCGAAGCAAGGAACGCAAGCAAGAGAAGAAAGCTATGGCCAACAAAGAGATGAAGGACAAGATCGATAATCTCGATGTCCAATTTCGCAGTATGAGTGAAGCTATCGGAACGTTGGGTGAAGGACTCGGCAATACCAAATCCACGGTGCAAGATTTAATGGAGACTATGAACCGGCGATTTGATGAGATGGCGCGCACGGTTCTCGCTCGTCTGACACAGCCGCGGCAACGCGATCAGGCGCGACAGCACGAACGCGAGCAGCCTGAAGGAGAAGATCGGCGACGCGAGGAGCACGAGCGCGAGGACGACCTCGATCGGCAATCCCAAGCGTCCACGTACCGCGAACGTCCGAAGGTCGACAAGCCGCGCATCACGCTGTCCACTTTCACAGGCAGCGATCCGGACGCATGGCTCCACAGGGCAGTACAATATTTTGAGCTTAATGAAACCGACGGTCCCGACCGCGTAAGATACGCAGCTTATTACCTTGATGGTGAGGCCAACGTATGGTGGCAATGGCTCACAAGGATCTATCGCAAGCGACAGCAAAATATTACTTGGGATGTTTTTGAGAGAGAGTTGCTTACGCGATTTGGTACATCCGATTATCATAATTACAATGAGGCTCTTACGCACATACGACAAACAGGCAGCCTACGCGAATACATTAGGGAGTTCGAACGGTTAGCTTGTCGTGTGCGCGATTGGCCAGAAGATGCACTAGTTGGCATGTTTATCGGCGGGTTGAAATTTGACCTGGCCGCTGAAGTTCGGCTCGAGAGGCCCGACACCATGCACGACGCGATGGAAGTGGCACGACGACGAGAAGATCACCTCGTCGCCACGCGAAGGGGACGGGCGGACGTGCGATTCGCGGACACACGTCGCACGGGACCAAACCCAACCACGGCCAGCGCACGACCGAGCGTTAACAATCGGCCAGCGGGGTCGATAGTAAGGCGGCTGTCTCCCGAGGAGGTCAAGCGGCGACGTGAGAAGGGTCTTTGTTTTAAGTGCGAGGAGAAGTTCACTCCGGGGCATCAGTGTAAGCAAGCCTTTGTCATTGAGGTGGCCAACCCAGACGACAAGGAGGATGAGGTCGAGGAGGAACCGCCTCAGGAGGACGAGATTGAGGCCTTCAGTGAGGAGCCCGAAATTTCGATGCATGCAATGGCAGGAATCAGAGGGCCAAGGACAATGCGACTACCCGCATGGGTCAAGGATCGGAGAGTAATGGTGCTCGTGGACAACGGTTCGTCGCATAATTTCATCAATGCTGACTTATCTCAGAAGTTGAAATTACCAACCACAAAGATTGAGCCTTTTGAGGTACGCGTAGCCAATGGAGAGAGGTTGCAATGCACTGAATCTTTTCAAAAGGTGCCAATCAAGTTCCAAGGAGTCACGGTACAAGCTGATCTGTATGCTTTACCCTTAGTTGGACCAGATGTCGTACTGGGAGTCCAGTGGCTCGAAGGACTAGGCAAGGTGACGACTGACTATCGAACAGGAATTATGGAGTTCAACTCCGAAGGTCGTCTGGTCACCCTCAGCACCGGCACTGAGAAAGGAACTAAAGAAGTAGGGTTGAAGAGCATTGAAAGAGTTTGGCGTGGTGGAGGCCAAATTTTTGCAGTAGTAGTCGAGAACATGGGAGCGCACCTAGATTGTGACGAACAACAGCAAGGAGATGTACGCGAGCTTCTCAAGGAGTTTGAAGGGGTACTGGGCGAGCCTAAAGGGCTACCACCACACCGGGAGTTCGATCATCGCATACCATTGGTTAATGAACAGCATGCCATACATGTCCACCCTTATAGGTACGCTCACTTTCAGAAAACCGAGATCGAACGGCAGGTTGCGGAGATGCTAGAATCAGGACTAATCCAACACAGCAAAAGTCCGTTTTCTTCTCCAGTCTTGTTAGCCAAAAAGAAAGACGGCACGTGGAGGTTCTGTACTGATTACCGAGCCCTAAACGCTGCAACCATCAAGGACCGGTTTCCTATTCCAAGTGTTGATGACATGCTTGATGAGTTAGCGGGGTCGCGATATTTCTCTAAACTTGATCTACGAGCTGGTTATCATCAGATTCGGCTCCACAAAGCTGACATTCCCAAGACGGCCTTTCTTACACACCAGGGGCACTATGAGTATCTGGTTATGCCATTCGGCTTATGCAACGCCCCATCCACTTTCCAGTTCGCCATGAACTCTATCTTCAAAGAATATCTGCGTAAATTCTTTTTGGTATTCTTTGATGATATCCTAATCTACTCGAAGTCGTGGGGCGCACATCTTGGGCATCTAAGGATAGTTCTCGAAATTTTGGAGGCCAACTCATTCCACATCAAACCGTCCAAATGTTCATTCGGACAGGAGATGGTTGAATATCTTGGTCATTTCATATCACATGACGGTGTGAAAGTCGATCCGCGAAAGATTGAGGCTATGGTCGATTGGCCTAAACCAACAAGTCTCACGCAGTTGAGAGGATTTTTGGGGCTCACAGGTTACTACCGAAAGTTCGTAAAGGATTATGGGGCCATCGCCAAGCCACTGACAGCAATGACTAAGAAGGGCGGGTTCACATGGACCAAAGCTAGCGAGGAGGCGTTTGGAAAATTAAAAGAAGCTATGACGACAACGCCAGTACTCGCCATGCCCAGATTTGATGTCTTGTTCGAGGTACACACTGATGCGAGTGACATTGGAATTGGGGCTGTGTTAGTGCAAGAGGGGCGACCCCTAGCCTATCTCAGCAAGGCACTGGGCACTACTCGGTTAGGTCTGTCAGTGTACGTGAAAGAGATGCTAGCAGTTGTCGAGGCTGTACGGTGCTGGAGGCCTTATTTATTAGGTCGACGATTTCAAATAATTACCGATCAACAACCGCTCAAGCATCTATTGGAGCAAAGGATTGTTACCCCCGAGCAACAGAAGTTCGTGTCTAAACTTATGGGGTTTGACTTTGAGATAATTTATCGACCAGGTCGACAGAACGCCGTGGCCGACGCGCTGTCTCGACGAACAGACGTGGCCGAGTTAAGTGCGATCACTGGCCTACTTGGGCCATTTGGGAAGAGATCAGGAAGGCACAAGAAGAGGATAATCACTGTCAGGAGCTGCGCCAATCGATAAAAGCAGGTAAGACCACTGCTATCGACTACGAGCTGCATAATGATCTACTTCTACACCGAGGTCAAGTCTACGTCCCCGACAGTGGGCAGTTGCGCGAGCAGATCTTGCAGCACTTCCATGACTCTAAGGTTGGAGGTCACTCGGGCATCTATCGCACGTGGATGAGAATAGCCAACACCTTCTTCTGGCCCGGGCAACAGAGTACCGTTCGTGATTACATAGCTCGATGCGATGACTGCCAACGCACTAGGTCTGATTCGCGACGGCCAAGTGGGCTATTGCAACCATTACCAGTACCCGAGGCAATTTGGGAAGACATCACCATGGATTTCATCGAGGGGCTACCAAATTCTAATGGATTTGACGGTGTTATGGTTGTGGTGGATCGTCTCACGAAGTACGCTCACTTCATACCCATTACCCATCCTTACACCGCAAAGTCAATTGCCAGGTTATTCGTGGAGTACGTAATGAAACTGCATGGAGCACCCCGATCCATCGTCTCTGATCGAGACCGGATTTTTATGAGCAGCTTTTGGTCTGAATTCTTCAAGTTGCAAGGGACTAAATTGTCTATGAGCTCAGCCTACCATCCACAGACAGACGGACAAACCGAGGTGACTAACCGAACACTCGAGCAGTACTTAAGGTGCTATGCCCATCAATTTCCGAAGAGGTGGGAAAACTTTTTACCATGGGCTGAGTATTGGTACAACACCACTTACCACGAGTCGACCAAGATGACGCCATTCGAGTTGGTATATGGGCGAAAACCCCCAACACTGATCAATTATTCCGAGGGGAGTACAGTCAACGATGAGGTTGGTCGTGAACTAGAGGAACGAGATTTGATGTTATGTGAGCTGAAAAGAAATCTCGAAGGTTCAATCAACCGAACCAAAGCCTTCACAGATGGAAAAAGGCGAGAGGAAAATTTTGCGCCAGGCGTACGACAGATACTAAAGCGTACGACCATTCAGACAGCGTACGACAGCGCAAAGGGCCGCAACTAAGTTGGGAGTCCGCTACTATGGGCCTTATCAGATACTAAAGCGCATTGGTCAAGTAGCTTATCGCCTTGAGTTACCAGAAAACTCACAAATCCACCCAGTTATCCATGTCTCGCAACTCAAGAGGAGTTTAGGCGAAGCGCAGAAGTACTGTGAGGAGCTACAAGCAACAACAGCAGATGGCAGGGCTATAGTACGGCCAAAACGAGCGATTGAATACCGTAAGGTAAAGAGGGCTGGGCGATATCGTTGGGAAGTGCTAGTTGACTGTGAAGAGTTGCCGCCTGAAGAAGCCACGTGGGAGGATCTTGAAGAGATACGTGATCAATTTCCGAACTTCATCCTTGAGGACAAGGAATCACTTGAAGGGGACGGGAATGATGCGGAAGTGGCTAGGCAGCTCAAGAACGCGGCCAGCCGGGCCTATCACGCACGCAAGAGGCAAGCGCGAGCGACGGCAGAAGTACGCGTACTAGAGCGAAGTGCGCACGAGATGGGCAAGGATAGGCTGCACGCGGATACACGGGCGGTGTACGCGACTGGCATGCGCAGCGTGGACGGGCCAGCCGTACGTAGCGCGAAGTCAATGGGCGCGCCCGCGGGAAAGTCAGGCGCAACGGAAGCACGCGAAACGGACGAGGCCTCATGCCTTGAGGCAGGCGGGAAGGCGGGACAGCACGCGCGTGTGTTGGGCGCAGCGAAGCAGCGCGCGAAGAGCGCGGACGGCACACGGGTACGCGCGGGGCACGCAACCCCATTCCTTGAGGAATGCGGATTGGTGGCAGGGCACGCGCATAGGGCAGGTACGCTGGGCGTTGGCGTGCTGGCCACGCCGGGTGACGACGCACGCGCGAAAGGCGGTGCCCTAGTCCTCAAGGACTGGGGCGTGGACGAAGGCGGCACGCGGGTAGGGCGCCCGCGTGCGTGGACCGAAGAGAGAGAGGAAGACTTGGAGTGCAAGCCAAGTTATCTAGTTTCCTTCTAGCATTATATTTTCTAGCTTGTTTGGGATTCCTAATATTTTATTGCTTAATTATTTCCCTAGGTAGATTAGGACTAGAGATAATTTGGTGCCTTTATAAAGGACCAACCCCCATGTTATTTTTGATCATTGAAGAATTAATAAGAACTCAAGAACTTTTGTTCATCCTCTTTGCTTTAGATTTTCACCAAAATTCTATAGCAATTATATCGTTTAGAGGGGTGCGGATTGTGAACCTCTAGGCAACTATCGGCGATTCAAGGCACTGGTTTGTGGCTTATCGGAAGTCAAAACACACGATCATCATCACGCGGGCGCAGCGCTGGGCAGCAGCGCGCGCGCGCAGCACGCGTGATGACGGATCGATCTTTTGTCTATACTGGGTTGCGAATAAACGACGCACTGCGGCCTTCGTTTATCCCCGATAGGTGTATCTAGCAGACGCACTCAGGGCCTTCTTCTAGATACCGTGACTTCAAGACGCACTATTGGCCTTCTGTCCGACACTGTATGTAAAGACGCACTAATGGCCTTCTTTATCACACGTTAAGAACATAAAGTTCCCCCTCAAAATTGGCTCACCAATTCAATACTTCATTCAACATGTAAAATATGATGAGGTACATGGGGTATTTATAGTTGTAAAATAAATCTATGCCGAAATCTAATAGATCTCCTAAATATTGCAAGAATAGAAATCCTAAGTCTAGAAAGTAATAAAATCCTAAAGCTACAAAAATACTAATGCTTGGCTTGCACACCAAGCAAATCTAGAAGCTCCCTAATAATCCCCACATGCTAAAATTCTCGGCCTCCTTTCTTGTCCGCGTCATCCTCGTCGATCGCGCACGCGCGCGCTATCGCGCGCGCCTCTTCCGCGTCGCTTCTTTCTTGCGCGTGCGTGACCCCCTCGCCTATGCCTATTGCACATAGGTGTGCGCCCGTGCCCTTGTTGCAATCGCGCGCTATCACGCGCGCCTCGTTACCTACGACCTTCTCGCGCGCGTCCGCGCACGCCTGTCCTATGCCCCCGCGGACTAGGACGTCCGCGCTTCCGCCCAACTCGCTTGCCCTTGCGCACGCCCTGCTCCTGCCGTCTATGCCCCGCGTGTCCCATCCGTCGCCCGCGCCCAGATCGCCTACGGCGCCCCCGCGTGCACCCGTGCACCCGTCCATCTTGCGCCCGCATTCTCCCCGCCAAACCCGCGTACGCGGTCTGTTCGCCCACTTGTGTGCATCAAATGCCGATGCGCACCTTTTGCCATTTCGCTCCTCACTAAACTCGCCGGACTCCAATGCCACTTTCGTATCATTCCCCTCCTCTTCAAGATTTTCCTCGTCCCCAAGGATTAGAAAATTCAGCGTCTCACCTCGACCATCCCCGTTATCTTCATCAAGTGACCCGCCTGGATCCTCAGTCCTCAACTTAACCCTCTTGCTCGACCTCCTAAATTCCATAGTTCCTTTCCAATAATCGGTTGTGATTGGACCAAGAGTCTCCAACCACTGGCATCCAAGCACTACATCAGCTGCCTTCAATGGCAATGCGTAGAGGTCCACTCTCATCCTTTGACCTTGAGCTTCCAGCTTTACACCTTTGAATAGAATATCGCCTCGTAGTGTTTCCCCGTTTGCAACCTTGACTCCAAAAGGTTTTACCTTGGTGAATGGAATCTCAATTTCCTTAGATAACTCCTCATCTATGAAGTTTAGCATAGACCCGCTATCGACCAATACTTCCACTAATTTTCCTCCCACTTCAGCCGTGAATGTGATCATCTTCGGACCACGCTTCTTACTCTTAACCATATGTAGTAAGGACTCCTCTCGTGGTTCTTCTTCCTCAAATTCCAAAAAAAAGACCTCCTTACCCTTGCACCTGTGGCCTGACGTAAATTTTTCGTTGCACGAATAACAAAGGCCTTTTTCTCGTCGTCGTTGCATCTCTTCGTCGGTAAGCCGTCGTATGTTGCTCGTCGTTCGAACAATCTCGCCCATCGGTTTGCTCTCCGTTTGCCCTGCCAGTTCCTCGGTTGCGGTGTTTGTGCGCTTGGTCTCCGTGCGCGCGTCGCTCGGCTTGGCCTTGCATACCGCCACAAGGTGTTCCTCGTGCAGTCTAGCCGACTCAACGGCTGCTCGCATCGAGCCTGGCCTGTCCAACCTCACTTCGGCTGCCAGTTCAGCTTTAAGTCCTCCAACAAACGTTCCTACTAACGCAGCCTCGGGCCAGTCTCGTACCCTACTAGCGATTCGCTCGAACTCTTTTTGGTAATCCCTTAGACTATCCACTTGTTTGATCCTTGACAAAGCCTCGTTGTAATCGTGGTAGTCACTCGAGCCAAACCTCGTGATAAGCTCCTTTTCAAAATCTCTCCATCGCATGTACTCGCCATGGTTCTTGTGCATCACCCATTGCCACCAAACGTTTGCTTCCCCATCAAGGTGATAGGCAGCAATTTGTACTTGTTCGTAACTTGGCACATCATTGATCTCAAAGAATTGCACAGCTCTACTCAACCATGCGTCCGGATCTGTCCCCGTGAACGTGGGCATCACAATTTTTGGTCGTGTACCTGCCCGTTCGTCCGGTTGCTCATCGTGCTCGTGACGTCGGTTATCGCGCCCCTCGCACCGTCGCCGACCCTCATCGTAGCGCTCTCGGTCATCGCGTCGTGCTCGGCGTTCATCGCGTGTGGCCCGCGATGCGTATGATGCGTACGACTGCCGGTAGTCATCTTCTTCGCGCCTTCGGTCGTGATGTGCGCGTCCTTCGTGTCGTCGTTGGTCGTCGCGGTGGTGTTCTGCGTGTGATGCGTGCGAGCCCCGCGATCGGCGATCATCCTCGCGCTCGGTCCCGGTGCTCACTGCCGTGGACCGCGACCCGTGTCTTCTTCTTGGCCGCGTGTTCATGCGCGTTAGTTGCCCGGCCAAGTCCTGGACCATTAGTTCGATCCTTCCCAAGTTCTCGTTGGTAGCATGTTGACCATCGCCGATGATCTTCATGTTATCCTCCAAGGCTTGAATTCTTTCACGGTGCGACATCATAAATTTTTTCTTTTTTTTTTTTACTCTAAAAAAAAACGAAAAATAATAGGGAAAAATTCGAAAATTCGAACCCCCAACAAGACTCAAAAAATCGAAACAAAGAGAAATTCGGCCCCTCAACAAAAGGTAATAACCGAAAAAAAATCAACAAAGGACTAACAAGATGACACTTTTTTTTTTTTTTTAATGAAAATTCGAAATAATTTGAAAATTTCGACTCAAAAAAAATAAGAGAAATTCGGCCCCTCAGCAAAAGGCAAACCGAAAAAAAATAAAAGATAAGATAGACAAGATATCGATCAGCACCTCTCAACGAGAGCACCAATGATGACGGATTGATCTTTTGTCTATACTGGGTTGCGAATAAACAACGCACTGCGGCCTTCGTTTATCCCCTATAGGTGTATCTAGCAGACGCACTCAGGGCCTTCTTCTAGATACCGTGACTTCAAGACGCACTATTGGCCTTCTCTCCGACACTGTATGTAAAGACGCACTAATGGCCTTCTTTATCACACGTTAAGAACATAAAGTTCCCCCTCAAAATTGGCTCACCAATTCAATACTTCATTCAACATGTAAAATATGATGAGGTACATGGGGTATTTATAGTTGTAAAATAAATCTATGCCTAAATCTAATAGATCTCCTAAATATTGCAAGAATAGAAATCCTAAGTCTAGAAAGCAATAAAATCCTAAAGCTACCAAAATACTAATGCTTGGCTTGCACACCAAGCAAATCTAGAAGCTCCCTAATAATCCCCACATGCTAAAATTCTCGGCCGCCTTTCTTGTCCGCGTCATCCTCGTCGATCGCGCACGCGCGCGCTATCTCGCGCGCCTCTTCCGCGTCGCTTCTTTCTTGCGCGTGCGTGACCCCCTCGCCTATGCCTATTGCACATAGGCGTGCGCCCGTGCCCTTATTGCAATCGCGCGCTATCGTGCGCGCCTCGTTACCTCCGACCTTCTCGCGCGCGTCCGCGCACGCCTGTCCTATGCCCCCGCGGACTAGGACGTCCGCGCTTCCGCCCAACTCGCGCGCCCTTGCGCGCGCCCTGCTCCTGCCGTCTATGCCCCGCGTGTCCCATCCGTCGCCCGCGCCCAGATCGCCTACGGCGCCCCCGCGTGCACCCGTGCACCCGTCCATCTTGCGCCCGCGTTCTCCCCGCCAAACCCGCGTACGCGGTCTGTTCGCCCACTTGTGCGCATCAAATGCCGATGCGCACCTTTTGCCATTTCGCTCCTCACTAGACTCGCCGGACTCCAATGCCACTTTCGTATCAACGCGTGCGGGCGCAGGGCAGCAGTGATGCGGAAGTGGGTTCCGAGCCCCGACGACGAGAAGGTCCCAAAGTCGAAACGACTCAAGGAAGTTCATAATAAGGCCAAAACAATGCGAGCATGGCCTAAGAGGCGAGTACGAGCTCATATGCGGGGTACTCAAGCACGTGAGAAGTGGCACGTACAAGACAATAGACAAGGGCGCGCACACGCGCAATGGCGTAGACGTGCATGGCGTTTGGAGATTAGGCGAAGTGGCGCGCAGGGGGTGGATGTTGGGTGGAAGATGCACGCTAGGGATTGTTGCGGTAGGACGACGAGCGAGGGACGTGCTGGGCGCGCATGGCGCGCTAATGGCACGCACGCGGGCGACGGCCTAATCCGTGAAGGAATAGGAGTGGCCGGCACGCATTGGCACGGGCGCGAGGCAGCTGACAGGAGCGCATGCCTATGCGCGATAGGCATAGGCGAGGGTCGCCGCGTGCACGCGCGCG
>CACSLK010024259.1:3220-17235 GCA_902706635.1 Striga hermonthica
GTTAATATTGACATCCTCAAAACAATACTAACTTAAATTCACCGACATCCTTAAACTATGAGAATTTAGTATGATGCTCGGGCAACTCTACTAATTCTTTGTTTCTTTAAAGAAGAATTTTTCCAGAACCCATTAATTTTTATTAGTCAAAACCAATTTCATGACGAACGAAATTAATAATCGGTCCCCGTTTGGCCATGCAATAAAAATCAGGGACCCCTCGGGGGGTTATGAAATGAATCGCATTCTAAGTGAATCCCATTTCTCGGTCCTAAGGTCGTCCAAATCGATTATACGTTCACCTCGGGGTGACCCGTACGCTCTCATTCGATTTCCTCTAACTGTCTAAATTTAGAAATTCGTTTTGGTAATTATCCTTCAATTATTTTTCAAGTAATGTCATCCTCGAGGAAACCCACACTATCAATTAATTGATTTACCAACGAATTAGAAATGGAGGCCTTAGGAATTTAAAATTATCTTAACTTTAAATATCCTTCTCAACTTAGTATTTTAAATGGGGATTTTTAATATTTATATATATATATATATATGCAATTCTAAATAATTCTATGCACACAAGGCAACAATTATTCCCATGCATAAATAAACAAATAAATAATTAATGTCATAAATACATATCCACTATTATGGCCAATTAAATATTTATTCTCCTTGGATTAGGATTTCTTTCCTAAACCAACTGGAACTCCCACTGCAGTAGAATCCCAGTTGACTTGTAGTGCAAGTTCCACAAAACCTCCACCAGTAGAAGCCGCGGCCGCGCCGGCCTCCCTTGGCTCCCAGCTCCAGTTTCTTTCTTGCTTTGTCGAGTCTCTTTGGATCTTTGTGAAGGCCCGGTCTCCAACGGTCGATCACAATTCAAAAAATATAATTTACAAAATTACATAAATCGATTCCTAGATCCAACGAGTGGATGTACATGTCTTCTACTAATTAATTAAACTATCCGGTCAACCCCCGAGCAATTAATACAAGCATTCATCTATAATTCCTCGACAATCCCGAGGCTTTAAAAACAAATTTAAAACCATACAACCAACCATCAATTAAGCACAAGCACATAAAAGGGTGGCCATAGTAGTGGATTAACTACTTCCTGTAAAACCAAGTTATGCATATAATCCAATATATATGGCTGCGCTTGAGCACACATAGACAATATAAGCAGTTTAATCCGGATCTAGTACATAACGGATTAACCTCAAGCTCTGATACCAATTGTTGGGACATATGAGGATCTCGATATGCACAAATCACGGACAAACATTCAACATAAACCTATGCGCACCGGATCTAAAGGTTTGATGAAGAAAACTTACTGCTTAAAATTTATGTAGATCTGGTTGGCCCGAACAGATGACCGCAAATCAAATCTTCTCGGAATCGAACAAACTTGACCAATCCGGAAAGCTGGCGTCACGACGAAGTCAACAGCGTTGACCGATCGGAAAACGGAGGTCTCACGCGCTCTCACGCGCGCGAGTAAGTCTCGGCAGCTGCTCCCTTCCGGCGGCACGTGGCGGCGTGTGCGGCGGCGGCTGGCGGCGATCTCGACGGCGATCTCTTCATCTCGTCGTCCTGGTCGTCGTGGTATGGTCCCTTGCTGGTTTTGGTCTCCGGTTTAAATGTATGATAGATCTGATTGGAATCCCGTATATACCTTAAGATCTTCTACTGTATTCTCAAACAGCTATATAGATCTTGTATCAGTGGAGCACAAGAAATAAAACTACTCCTTGGAAGAGAGAGAGAGAGGGGGCGGACGACTTCCCAAGTTATGGGATTGTGTTCTTCTCTTCCATGAGCCTAATGCTGTATATATAGAGCTACAGTAGGGACCCTAAGGAGAATGATAAGGGCTTCTAATATATTAATACTGTGGAGCAACCCCACAATTAATATATTAATAATATTAAAGTCCACCACAATAATATTATTGCACTCCCCTCACCTATCCCAAATTACATTTGAGACTCCTTATTATAATTATTCGATTTACCTACCCATGTTTAAGATATAATGTCCATCAATTAATTCGATAACTAATAATCAAGAATTAATAAATATATTATATTGCCGAAGCTAGCGCTCGCTCATAGCATTCATATTATGCCGGAATAAATCCACCTGCAGGGTTTAGCATAATATTCCTTCATGAACTCACTTCGGGGACATCATCACACTAACGCACATGGTGACCGTAAATATCCTAATAGCACATCAAACACATAATGTTATTACCCAATTCATTAAGTATGTCGACCCGGCTTGGATCTCACCCAAAGAATCAAAGCTACAATAATTATGTGCACATGCCTATTTAATATCTTACGGGTTAAGAGCACGCAATAATTAACTGATGCCTAGTTTGTTTACGACGATCAGTATAAAACAAACATCCCTCTCTGGGATCCTGTTCAATACATAAATGTACTAGTGCAACTAATCGGTCAAGACAAACCGTACGGTTGACACTACAACCGTTCCGATGGGTTGTTCAATTCCATCTAGGTTGTGAACCAATGATTCTTGTTTCGCAAGTAACTGATATAGTGATCTTCGGTACGCCCGATGACGACCCACTTATCTACATGCAAAACAACAGAACGTGGAACTTATTTAACAAAACATAATTCTCATTCATCAAGAAAAAACAAGTGTAATATCCACTAAAGCAAAGCTTAAGTATATAACACCAACACCTTAGTCATGGTGGGTTTTGGTCTTCACACTTGCCCACCCGCGAGGGATGTTCTAAACAGGAGGTCACCAAGCCCGAGGGCGTGAGTAATCGACCAACCTGCCCACCCCAAGGGATGTTCTAAACAAGTGATGTTCAAGTTAGACCGCACCATATTCCTTCCGTCATCTAACCATACCAACATTCCAAGCATAAGAAAATGTGCAATGCAAGAAGTAATACGAAAGGATAACTGAATTTCATTAACTTTTTTATGCAAGCTTTGCAAGTTACAACTTTGTTCGTAATTCCAGGATTTCTTTGCAAAAAGTAAATAAAAATTCTACACATAATATTTTTCAAATTAGCTATGTTCCATGACCTGGAAAGTGATCGGCCTTCTGCATCTTTTAACGAGTACGCTCCTCCTGCGTGCACTCGCTCGACCAGGTATGGTCCTTCCTAGTTTGGCTCAAGCTTCCCCACATGCTTGAGCACATCGACACATTTCCAAACCAGATCGCCTACTTGGAGTTTGCGAATTTTAACCTTTTTGTCATGAGCAGCTCGCATCCTTTGCTTATCTGCCTCCACCCTGACCGCTGCTCTCCCACGCAGCTCCTCGATGGTGTCTAGGGCCGCCATCATTAGATCCTCGTTCTGCTCAGTATTATATGTGTTCAACCTCTGGGATGACAACTCGACCTCGATCGGCAGTAACGCTTCCATTCCATAGGCTAAACTGAAGGGAGTTTCTCCTGTTGTCGACCTCGGGGTTGTGCGATATGCCCAAAGTATCGAGCTTAACTCAACGACCCATGCCCCCGAGGCCTTTTCCAGCTTTGTTTTCAGCCTATTCAATATAATTCGGTTGGTTACTTCGACCTGGCCATTCGCTTGCGCATGAGCAACAGAGGCAAAGTGTTGCTCTTTTTCATGTCTTCACACCACGATCGAATCCATTTGCCATTGAACTGAGTGCCATTGTCGGAAATCAACACTTTGGGCACGCCAAACCTGCAGCAAATGTTGTTGTATAGAAATTTAAATACTTTCTCCTCTGTGATCTTCGCCAAAGGTTCGGCCTCCACCCACTTTGTGAAATAATCCACCGCCACTATCAAGAACTTCCTCTGCCCCGTTCCCTGAGGCATCGGCCCCACCAGGTCGACACCCCACTGGGCGAATGGTATAGGGGCACTCATCGTTGTCATTGCTTCTGCCGGTAGATGAATAAGGGGGCCATGCTTTTCGCATTGTAAGTATTTCTTCACCATCGACTTTGCATCCTCCCTCATCGTCGGCCAGAAATATCCTGCCCTTAAAATTTTTGCAACCAAAGCCCCTGACTTACTATGGTCACTGCAGCATCCTTCGTGCATTTCTCTCAACACATATCGACCCTCCTCCTTAGTAACACATCGCAAATGCGGTCCCGCATATGACCGCTTGTAAAGAATGCCACCATGCTCAAAAAATCTCCTCACCGCCTTTATCATGCTCACTTTCAGCTCCTCTAAGATCGGGGCCCTCCAATCGTCCACTTCCTCAATCTCCGCCACTTCCACTTCGACCACACTCTTTTCGAGATGCAATAGGGTAACACTTCTGCTTTTACAATCCACCAAGCTTTGAGCAATTTTCGATAACAGGTTCGCCCGACCATTTTCTCCCCGAGGGATCTGTATCAACTCGAATGAGTGAAACTCCTCTTTCAACTTTCTCATCTCATCTACATACTTCTGCATCCGGTCCTCCTTAACTTCAAACCCCTCCTGAAACTGCCCAACCACCAGTTGAGAATCAGAATGCACTTGTACTCTTCGCGCTCCTCCCGCTCTAGCTAAACTCAAGCCTTTGATCACTGCTTCATATTTGGCCTCATTATTGGATATCTTGAACCCTACTTTGGCCGCAAATTCCAAGTAATCGCCCTTAGGAGAGAAAAGGACAATTCCCAATCCTGCCCCACTCCGTGCCACAGATCCGTCCACAATCAACTGCCATATTCCTCCTGACTCCTCTTCAACTTTAGTGCCTTCCTGGATTAAATCTGCCAACACCTGCGCCTTTATGGCCCTCCTCGGCTCATACGACAGAGAGTATTCACTCAACTCGACCGCCCATTTCACTAATCGACCAGAGACCGATGGTCGACCAAGTGTTTCTCCCAACGGCATGTTCGTTCGTACCTTCACCTTATGGTTCAAGAAATAAGGTCTGAACTTTCGAGCAGTTACGACCACAGCCAAAGCACACTTCTCGATCTCCGAATAACTCATCTTCATCCCCTGCATCACCCTACTCACGTAGTAGATGGGAAATTGTGCTGCCCCTTTCTCCCGCAATAACACCGAGCTCACAGCCCTCTCTCCGATAGAAAGGTATAGTACCAACTCCTCGCCCTGTACGGGTTTAGCCAATAAGGGAAGGTTGTCTAACACCCCTCGCAACTCCTCAAATGCTCTCTGCGCCTCCTCCGTCCATTGAAATTTCTCACTCTTATTCAATGTTTTAAACAACAGGCCACTTTTTTCCGCCACCTTCGATATAAAACGACTTTGCCCTGCGATTCGACGAGCCAAGATTTGTACCTCCTTAACATTTGCCAGCGACTGCATCTCCATCACCGCCCACACTTTCTCTGGGTTTACCTCAATACCTCTCTTGGTCACCAGGTAACCCAAGAATTTCCCCGACTTTACTCCGAACGAACACTTAGCTGGATTCAATTTCATCCCGTACATCCTCAAAGTCAAGAACGTTTCCTTCAAGTCTCGCACATGATCCATATCTTCTTTGCTTTTCACTAACATATCGTCTACATATACCTCCATGTTTCTTCCCAGATGTTCTTTAAAAATTTTATCGACCAACCTTTGATATGTGGCGCCCGCGTTTTTCTGGGCGAACGGCATCACCACATAACAATAGGTTCCCCAACTCGTCAGAAAACTCACCCGTTTTCTATCTTCCTTTGCCAAGGGAATTTGGTGGTATCCCTGGGAGGCATCCATCAAGATCAACAATTCACACCCAGCCGTCGAATCGACCAACTGGTTGATTCTAGGTAACGGGTACAGATTCTTCGGGCACGCTTTGTTCAGATCACGGAAGTCGATGCCCATTCTCCACTTTCCCTCCGCCTTTGACACCATCACTGTATTTGATAACCATTCTGGGAACTGAATCTCCTTGATATGCCCTGCTTTCAATAGCTTCTCGACCTCTTGCTCTATAATTTTATCCATCTTTGCTCCATGATGTCTCCTCTTTTGCTTCACCGGCCTCACGCTGAGGTCGATGTTCAGCCGGTGTTCAACCACCTCCGCACTTATTCCCGTCAACTCCTCCATTGTATACGCGAAGATATACACGAACTCCCTAACCAGGCAAATCAACCTCGATCTGATGGGCTCCTCCAGGTCCTTCCCAATTCTGAATTTCCTCTCCTCACATCCCTCAATCATCTGAACTTCCTCGACCTCCTCTCCTGGCCGGATATCCACCTTGTCTTTTCCCTTCTCCAACCTCTTCCTATCTTCTTTCGACCTCGACCCACCTGGTCGATTGACCTCCTCCCCTTTTGGCTTAGCCTGCTTCTTCGCTAGTTGTTTGTTTTTGCTCACCGTAGTTTGGTAGCAGCTCCTCGAGGTAAGTTGATCTCCAGCAATCTCTCCAACGTTTTCGCCTAAAGGATATTTGATCGTCATGTGGTACGTGGATACGACCGCCTGGAATGCATTCAAGCTTGTTCTCCCCATTATAATGTTGTAAGACGACTCAGCCCCAACGACCACAAACCTCACCATCCGGACTTTCCTCATCACCCCTGATCCCAGCGCCACGGGCAGGCAGATCTCTCCCATTGGCATAACCTCTCCTCCATTAAAGTCGTAGAACGCCGTGGCCACTGGTTTCAGCTCCATGTTCAGTTCCTTATTAATCTGCACAAAACAATCATAAAACATCACGTCCACTGAACTCTCGGTATCAATAAACACCCTCTGCACATCAAAGCCCGCCACCTCCGCGGTAATCAACAAAGCGTCGTTGTGTGGCAAGACCACTCCCTCAGCATCCTTCGCCTTAAAACTTATCACCGGCATTCGAGCCATAATCTTCACCTCCTCTCTCTTTCTTTTCACAGCTCGAGCATGCTCCTTCCTGGCATGATTCGAGTCGCCATCCGTCGGCCCTCCGGAAATCATATAAATCGTTCCTCTGTTAAAAGGGGCTTCTCCTCCTTGACACCCTTTATCTCCATCCCTCTTCGGCCTTTTTTCTTGACCATCTCGTCCATCACTATCATCACCCTCCTCATCTCTATCACTTCTTTCCTCAGATTCCTCTCGGCATCTTCTCCTCCCTTTTCCTTTCGCCCTGTCATGATACACAAACTCCTTCAGATGCCCGGCCCAAATCAACCTTTCAATTTCATCCTTCAAATGCCTACAGTTCTCTGTGGTATGTGTTGGGTTCTGTTAGGAACGTCAAACAACATGCACAGTATTGAACTTTATCGAAATAAATCCTAACGCAGCGAAATCTATAGTTAGGATATGGACGTTTACCTTTTAAAATTTTTACCGACTCTGAGACGATGTAGAGTACTGTTGGTGAAGTTCGTCTTAACACCACAACCTAATGGGCGGATAGGTTTGGCCTTTAGTCGATTCTAATCAACACGTCAAACAGATCACGGTTGAACGGCACGCGGTTCTCAGTCATCGGGTGCAGCGGGCGTCGTGCGCGTCGGGCGCGGGTCGCTGGCAGGTACGCGGGTCGCAGCGGACGAGCACTGGCAGCGTGCGTGTTGCAGACATGCGCTGGCGATGCACTGAGAAGTCGTGCGCGTGACCTGGGCGTGCGGGACTGGCGGTTGAACGCACGCGGGCGTGGTGGACACGGAATCCTGGTCGCGGGCGGACTGTTACGCGCGTTGCACTGGCGCGCTGGCAACGACGCGATCGGCGACAGCAAGCAGACACGGACAAGCGGTAGCAATGCGCGTGCGTGCTGGGGAGGATCGGCGATCGTGGTGTTGCACGAACGGACGTTGGCCTTCGTGCGGTGGTCCTGGGCGTCGCTGTTGGGAGCTGGGACGGGGCCTTTCTCACGGTAGCGATCGACTGGGCCTGGCTGGCTTCTGACGGCGGTCGACAGCGGGGAACAGCGGCGATTGGCTGGGGAAATTGACCGGAAATATATATGTATAAAGGCTCGAATAAATTGTACCCAAAAGCCTTCTAACGGATTACCTAAACACCTACTTCGATTAAACTTGGTGGAGCGTTTAATCGAATCTCCCTAACTCTCGAACGATGCTATTTCTCACGTGTATGTAGATGAGAAAATCGGCCAAGACAACATTGTAGGAGAGGTTGGGACATGGTGTATTTATAGACTCCATTAGGGACCTTAAGGAGGTGCTAAATATGGGCTTATTCCATTAGGCCTAGGAATCCTAATTCTACTCCAATACTAATTTAATGTAGGAAGGAAATCTCCTACTGATCCTCCATTTCTAGAAGACTCCTAAGTCTCCTAACAATAGAGAAGATCCTTGTAGGAATATCTTTCCTAATTAAATTAATAACCATGTAATAAAATTAATTCCTAATTTAGGAAGCCTAATTTTACTCCAATTAATAATATAATGTAGGAAATATATTTCCTACTAATCTTCATCTTCTAGAAGACTCCCAAGTCTCCTAATCCCAAGAGAAGATTCTAGTAGGAATTTTATTCTCCTAATTAATTAATTAATATGGAATAAAATTAATTCCTATTTAATGGAATTAAATAATAAAACATCCCACTAGAGTAATATTATTGCTCTCCCCATTTAGCCACTATTTTATTAATAAAATCGAGCCTCCATGATTAAATAATATTAATCTGATTGATCGATTTACCTCCCTATGTTTAAGATATAACATCCGTTGATTAATTAAATTACTTACAAAATAATTAATCAACTTCTTATTCATTTCCGAAATTAGTACCACTCAGACTTTAACCATTATGTTAGACAATCGTCTACCTGCAGGGTTTAACATAATGTTCCTTCCTGAGCTCATTTCGGGGACGTCATCAATCCAGCGCACTGGAACATAGTGACCGTAAACAATTTATAATAGCACATCATATAATTATTCTTACTTACCAAAATACCTCGTATGTCATCCTATTAAAATAAGAATCACTTGGTAAATCAAATAAATAAGAAATAAACATATATGCCTATTTTATATTATCTTAAACTTTAAGAGAACGCATCAATCACTGAAGGTCTAGGTTACGACAACAGTCAGTGAGTCTCATATCCTTATCCTTCCGTGGTCCTGTTCAACACTTAACATAAGTGCTAGTGTAATCCTTCAGTCAAAGACAAACTGAATCGAGAACACACTACAGTCTTTTTCCAAGTGGGGTCTCACTGCCAGTCTAGACTGTGAACGAATAGTTTAGTCTTATAAGGAACCGATAGGTGATCTTTCTGTTCGAAACTCTTCGAACCACACTACCTCAATATAAGACATGGAGTATGTATTTCATAAATAAATAAACTGCAAACATATGTACTTTGACCGAAACATGATTGCCAGATCAAAATGGAATTGATAGAATCTGCAAAACATAGCTTTTACAGCATACCTCTAAGGCTCTGAGGCTGCTACATACTCAGCCTCCATGGTTGAGTCGGCCACGCATTTCTGCTTGACACTCCTCCGTACTATGGCTCCTCCTCCTAAAGTAAACACAAACCCTAAGGTTGACTTGCGTTCGTCCCGGTCTGCCTGGAAGTCAGAATCGGTGTAACCCAACGGAAGCAATTCATCTGCCTGGTAAATCAACATGTACTCCTTAGTCCTACGTAGGTACTTGAGTATATGCTTTACCGCAGACCAATGTTCCGGTCCTGGATTACTCTGATATCTTGCCAACATGCCCACGACATAACAAATATCAGGTCGCGTGCACAACATAGCATACATGAGGATTTCTACTGCCGATGCATAAGAAACTACCTTCATGTCCTCTATCTCTTGAGGCGTCTTCGGGGACATCCTCTTAGATAGAGGTATTCCATGCCAAAAGGGTAAATCCCCTTTCTTCGAATCCTGCATGTTGAAACGCTTTAGGACAGTATCTATGTATGTGGATTGGGATAGGCACAACTTTCTCTTCTCTCGGTCGCGAATGACCTTGATTCCAAGAACCTGTCCTACTTCACCCAAATCCTTCATATCAAACTGCTTGGATAACCATACCTTTATGTCTGACAACATTTTCACACTGTTTCCAATGAGAAGAATATCATCGACGTACAGCACTAGAAACACCACCACGTTTCCATCACTTTTCTTGTACACACAGTGCTCATCCGGACATTGGGTAAATCCATACGATTGGACAACCTCGTCAAAACGGATGTTCCAAGACCTCGAAGCCTGCTTCAGCCCATAAATGGACCTCTTCAGCTTGCAGGCCAGATGCTCTTGGCCTTTTGCAATGAATCCTTCTGGTTGCTGCATATAGATGTCCTCGTCCAAATTTCCGTTAAAGAAAGCAGTCTTAACATTCATTTGCCAAATCTCATAATCCATATGAGCGGCTACAGCCAAGAGAATCCTGATGGATTTGATCATGGCTACCGGCAAAAAGGTTTCCTCATAATTGATCCCTTCTTTCTGAGTGTACCCTTTCGCAACAAGCCTAGCTTTGAAGGTCTCAACCTTCCCATCTGCTCGTCTCTTTCTCTTATAGACCCACTTGCATCCAATTGCGCGAACGCCACTGGGTGGCTCTGCAAGATCCCAGACCTGATTAGTGTCCATTGACTCTATTTTAGATTTCATCGCCTTTTGCCAAGACTCTGCGTCCCGATCTTAGAGTGCCTCATTGTATGTCCATGGGTCGGATTCAAGAATGTACGGGACGGCCTCAGAAGACTCTCCCAGACCCATGAACCGTTCGGGTTGCCGGACAACCCTCTAGCTACGACGAGGTACTACCTGCTCAGGTGCATCATCAGCGATACGTGTTGCAGTACTTTGTGGTGTAACATCTAGCGCACTCGGTATTGAAGTACTCACTCCCTTTAACTCCTCAAGAACATGTCTACTACTGGGCTTATGATCTAAGACATAGTCTTCTTCCAAGAACCTAGCGTTCGTGCTAACGATTACTTTCTGGTCCTCGGGACTATAAAATAGACCACCTTTCGTTTCCTTAGGATATCCCACAAACAGCCTTACTTCTGATCTCGGTTCCAACTTATCAATATCTGTTCTCAGCACATGTGCTGGACTACCCCAAATCCTGAGATGCCTTAGACTAGGCTTATGCCCAGACCATAACTCCAATGGTGTAGACGGTACTGATTTAGAAGGTACTCTATTTAGAATGTATACCGCTGTTTCTAGGGCATATCCCCAAAAAGAATATGGTAAACTACTATAACTCATCATTGCCCTAACCATTCCATAAGAGTCCTATTCCTCCGTTCTGCTACGCCATTCTGCTGAGGCGTGCCAGGCATAGTTAGCTGGGACGTAATCCCATTATCCGTCAAGTAGCTCCTAAATTCATTCGAGAGATATTCGCCACCACGATCTGATCGTAATGACTTGATACTTTTTTCCTAACTGCTTCTCCACATCTGCCTTATATTCCAAGAACTTCTCAAAGCATTCAGACTTGCGGTGCAGAAGGAAAATGTACCCATATCTCGAGTAATCATCGATAAAGCTAACGAAGTACTCGAAACCACCTCTCGCTTGAATACTCATAGGACCACATAGATCGGAATGAACTAGCCCTAACACATCTTCGGCTCTATGCCCCTTTCAATTAAAAACCCTCTTAGTCATTTTACCTTCCAGGCAAGACTCACAAGTTGGAAAAGCCTCGACTTCTAACGACCCCAAGGGCCCGTCTGCTACCAACCTTTGAATCCTCCTAAGGTTAATATGACCAAGTCTTAGATTCCAAAGATATGTTTCGTTCATTTTAGAAGGTTCCTTTCTCTTATTCAGATTAGATGATGAATTAAGTAAATGTTTCTGTTGCAGTGGAGATGACTTAGATTCTAGAATGTATAGATTGTCAACTAATGAACCAGAACATATGAACTTTTTGCCAAAACGAATAACAACTTTATTATCAAACGTAGGGGAAATACCGTTCATAAACAACTTAGAAACTGAATTCAAATTCTTTTTAAAACTGGGAACATAAAGAAAATCTTTCAAAACTAGAAACCTATCTAAGCCAAAATCTAAATAGACGTCTCCCACTGCAACTGTTGACGCTCTACTAGCATCGCCCAAGTAGATGGTAACTTCTCCTTCCCTAATTCGCTTGGTTTCCTGGAACCCCTGCAATGAATTGCAGACATGATCAGTGCCCCCTGTATCTACACACCAGGTACTGGTAGATAACACCGCTAAACATGTTTCAACGACTAAAGAAAAAGGAGTACCTTTTTCGGGTTTTTTGGGAAGAGGGCAGTTTGCCTTCCAGTGTCCTTTCTGCTGACATTTGTAGCACTTGCCTTTCGGCTTTTTTGCCTTTTGTCGAGGTTGCGCGTCACTCATGACCGCCTTGCCCTTTCCTGCGGACTTCTTCCTCTTCTTGCCCTTAGCAGCCTTAGAAGTGGAAGCTTCTCCCCGCTGGGCCATCATAGCAAGAACATGTTCCCTTACGGGAGTGCCCTAATGCATGGTCATGTTCATCAGAACCCTCATGGCCTCTTGTCGGGCAGCCCGTGACTGATGACCAAATAACTCCTTGAGATTGAGTAGCATATCCGCTGCAGTGTTCATAGACTGATGTTGATGTTGAAGTACATTTGACAAAGATGCCAAGATGTAACACTTTGCCATCTCGTCGGCCTTTTTCCACCAAGCATACTCCTCTTTCTCTTGGTCTGGTGCATTGTCAGCAGGCACAGCCGGACAAGCCTCAACAGTAGAAAATTTGTACCCTTCAGCAGTTAACACTATATCCAAGTTCCTTTTCCAGTCAATATAATTGGGACCAACAAGTTTGTTTTCTTTGAGAATTACGGACAACGGATTGAAAGACATTTTGAATTCCTGGGATCATACATAGTCTTTACTCAGTCAACTAGTTTTGAATTTATACATCAAATATTGATCCCATTAAACAACATTTGAATAAATTCACCAACACCTCAAAACACCGAATCCGCGCAGGCCATGGAGTGTGGACGTCTACGGTTCAAACATTCGCAAGAGGAGGGATAAATCCCATTAGCTTAACATACTGCCGAGCAATACTTAACTAATAGTCGGTTTCAACTTTTGGCCAGCGCAATTAACTTTATACAAGAATAAAAACGACCTTGTCCTTTGGGACTATCGTAATTTTTTGCTCTTTAAGCGTAACCCATTAATTGGTACTAAGTTTACTACCAAAATTATACGTCTACCTTTAGGTGACCCGTACGATTTTGAAATAGCTCACTATAACCATCCCGAAGGAGATTCGTCCTTGTGAACTGTGAAATAAAACGTCCTTTGGGCTCGAATTAAATCACTTCACTGACAAACCTATAATGGAGGCCTTGGATGTAATTTATTTCAACCTATTACACACTTAATATAGTTTTTATTTTATGGGATTTTCTTAACATGTTTGTATTTGCACAAAAGCAATCACGTAAAACATGCATGATTAATGAGAAATAATAAACTAGGAACTATAATCCAACTATCATGGCCATTAATCAATCTCCAATGTTACGGAGAAAACACAGTCCTGTCCTTGTCGAGTGTGTCCTCCGTTTCAGGTACTGGAACTCCCCTTTCGCAGTGACTCCCACTGAAATAGTCGTCTCCAGGAAAGTCGCCATTGGATCATCACCATGGCATCCGTGTACGTGTTTATGCCTCGCCCCGTCAAGGTTGGTCCACGCCCGTCGGATCAATAACGAATAATATAAACAACAATTACATAATTCATCCTATGACCCACGCAGGAGCCGTACATGAGTTTCTATGAAAGCAATAAACTATGCAGTGTCCCACCGCGCGAATAATTTATTAAAAGCATTCACCAACTAAAAAATTTCTTGACATGTCCAAGGCTTTAAAAACAGCATACATTCAACATGAATTAAAATCCATACATACGGGCCACAATAGTCGGATTCAAAACACCTGCAAAAACTTATTGCAATTTCTAATATACTATGTCGCTGCGTCTGTACGCACATAATTCATGTAGACAGGCAAAGTCCAAAATTCAAACTGTGCACGAGTTTGCATTAAGCCTGGGC
>CACSLK010024259.1:17786-28152 GCA_902706635.1 Striga hermonthica
GTCGGTGAGGAGCCAGCAACGTCAAACAACATGTACAGTATTGAACTTTATCGAAATATATTCTAACGCAGCGTAATCTATAGTTAGGATTTGGACATTTACCTTTTAAATTTTTTTTGCCGACTCTGAGACGATGTAGAGTACCGTTGGTGAAGTTCGTCTGAACACCACAACCTAATGGGCATATAGGTTTGGCCATTAGTTGATTCTAATCAACTCGTCAAACGGATCACGGTCGAACGGTGTGCGGGTCTCGGTCGTCGGGTGCAGCGGGCGTCGTGCGCGTCGGTCGCAATTCGCTGGCAGGTACGCGGGTCGCAGCGGACGAGCACTGGCAGCGTGCGTGTTGCGGACGTTCGCTGGCGATGCACTAGGAAGTCGTGCGCGTGACCTGGGCGTGCGGGACTGGCGGTTGAACACAGGCGGGTGTGCTGGACACGGAATCCTGGTCGCGGGCGGACTGTTGCGCGCGTTGCACTAGCGCGCTGGGAACAACACGATTGGCGACAACAAGCAGACACGGACGAGCGGTAGCGATGCACGTGCGTGCTGGGGAGGACTGGCGATCGTGGTGTTGCACGAACGGACGTCGGCCTTCGTTCGGTGGTCCTAGGCGTCGCTGCTGGGAGCTGGGACGGGGCCAGGCTGGGCGCGGTCGTGGGCGGTTGCTCACGGTAGCGATCGGCTGGGCCTGGCTAGCTTCCGACGGCGGCAGCAATTTTTGGCGGCGGTCGACGGTAGGGAACGACGGCGATTGGCTGGGGAAATTGACCGGAAATATATATGTATAAAGGCTCGAATAAATTGTACCCAAAAGCCTTCTAACAGATAGCCTAAACACCTACTTCGATTAAACTTGGTGGAGCATTTAATCGAATCTCCCTAACTCTCGAACGATGCTATTTCTCACGTATGTAGATGAGAAAATCGGCCAAGACAACATTGTAGGAGAGGTTGGGACATGGTGTATTTATAGGCTCCATTAGGGACCTTAAGGAGGTGCTAAATATGGGCTTATTCCATTAGGCCTAGGAATCCTAATTCTACTCCAATACTAATTTAATGTAGGAAGGAAATCTCCTACTAATCCTCTCCTTCTAGAAGACTCCTAAGTCTCCTAACAATAGAGACGATCCTTGTAGGAATATCTTTCCTAATTAAATTAATAACCATGGAATAAAATTAATTCCTAAATTAGGAAGCCTAATTTTACTCCAATTAATAATATAATGTAGGAAATATATTTCCTACTAATCTTTATCTTCTAGATGACTCCCAAGTCTCGTAATCTCAAAAGAAGATTCTAGTAGGAATTTTATTCTCCTAATTAATTAATTAATATGGAATAAAATTAATTCCTATTTAATGGAATTAAATAATAAAACATCCCACTAGAGTAATATTATTTCTCTCCCCATTTAGCCACTATTTTACCAATAAAATCGAGTCTCCATGATTAAATAATATTAATCCGTTCTATCGATTTACCTCCCTATGTTTAAGATATAACTTCCGTTGATTAATTAAATTACTGACAAAATAATTAATCAACTTCTTATTCATTTACGAAATTAGTACCACTCAGACTTTAACCATTATGTCAGACAATCGTGTACCTGCAGGGTTTAACATAATGTTCCTTCCTGAGCTAATTTCGGGGACGTCATCAATCCAGCGCACTGGAACATAGTGACCGTAAATAATTTATAATAGCACATTATATAAATATTCTTACTTACCAAAATAACTCGTATGTCATCCTATTAAAATATGAATCATTTGGTAAATCAAATAAATAAGAAATAAAAATATATGCCTATTTTATATTATATTACATCAATATATGAAGGTCTAGGTTACGACGATGGTCAGTGAGTCTCATATCCTTATCCTTCTGTGGTCCTGTTCAACACTTAACATAAGTGCTAGTGTAATCCTTCAGTCAAAGACCAACTGAATAGAGAATACACTACAGTTTTTTTCCAAGTGGGGTCTCACTGCCAGTCTAGACTGTGAACGAATAGTTTAGTCTTATAAGGAACCGATAGGTGATCTTTCTGTTCGAAACTCTTCGAACCACACTACCTCAATATAAGACATGGAGTATGTAAAGCATAAATAAATAAACTGCAAACATATGTACTTTGACCGAAACATGATTGCCAGATCAAAATGGAATTGATAGAATCTGCAAAACATAGATTTTACAGCATACCTATGGCCGTAATCTCCGTGGAAACGGCAGTAGATATCCGACCTGGGTCGAATCGGGCCTGTAAACCTCGTTTTCGGCCATGTCACATCCTCGCTTGACATCTTCTGCTCCATAGCCTCGAGCACCTCTGTCAAATCTTTCCTCAAGGGTGTAAAACTATGATACCTCTGTCTTTCGAACAACATCGGCCTCCTCTGCCATTCGTCCCTCTTCTCCTTTTTCGAATCTCGACTTTCTCTCCTGGGCGATGCTTTTTTCGGCCCACTCCTCTTGGGCGAATTCCGCCTTGGCGATCTTCCCCTTTGCGGGCTCTTCTCCTTCTTTGGCTCTGGTCGAGCCGCCCCCTCCAGCTTTGCAAATTCCATCTCCATCTCCTCCAAATTAATGTACTTCCCGCATCGCTTCAAAACGTCCTCATATGATCGAGCAGGGGTCTTTGCCAGGTAGGTTCGACAAGGCCCCGCTCGAAGACTCCGTATCAATCCTCCTGCTTTCACCTCATCCGACGCTGAGTACACCTCCAAACATGTTTAATTATATCGAGCAACATACTCCCTCAACAACTCCTTCTCTCCTTGCCTCATCGCCATCAGCGTCAAGTATGTCTTCCCCTGCGCCACCGCACTCGAATATTTGTTGGTAAGCTTGCTGGTAAAATCCTCAAAGTCTGCGATCGACCCCGGTGGTAACTGATGAAACCAGTCAAGTGCTCCCCCCGCAAGGTCGATAGAAATGCCCTGCAACATACAGAATCAGAATACCCATATAATACAACCATGTTATCAAAGGTCCTCACATGCCTCCATGGGTCAGATGACCCATCATACACCAGATTAGTCTCCTTGAAATTATTTGGTAGGGGAGCTGCGAGAATCTCCCTTGAGAACGGATGTCCTCGAGCCTTCCTTTCCGGCCTTCCATCAACCTTGTCCTGCAACTGGCGCAACTGCTCCGCCATCCTCTCTATCACACGATCTCTTCCACCTCCTCCATCTCCATAACTGGACACGTACTCATCCTGGCCTCCTACTACCGTGGTCGGCGCGGTGGTGGCGTGAGATGTGTGGCTCGTGACTTGCTGCACCGCCGCGGCTGCCGCTATCCTTTGCATCTTCTCTCTGGTCATCGTCACCATCTGTTGACCAGGAGCTTGTTCGACGGCTTGTTTTGGTGCTCCTCCTTGTTTCGCCACACCTCCTTGCACCATCGCTCCTCCTGGTTGTACCACCACTGGATTTTGTGGCCGCGGCGGTGGCATCGCCGCCGCAGCTGCTGCGCGAGCTTCCTGGGCACAGCTGGAGCTGGCATCTCCTCCGGGAATCACAGTCGTCATTCCCACACCTTGAAGGATAGGTGTAGGAGTGATTGTCGTCTGCGATGGGCCAGAAAAACCGGAGAAGGGCCTTGCTCAAACGGCCTGGTCGTCGTCCAAGCTTCGTCGAACGTCGACTGCAAGTTTTTGGGAATTCCGTCCGCCATAGTTGAGCTTCAAACACAACTTCTGAAACGAAAGTCCCCATAGACGGTGCCAATAATGCAAGTGTGCACGTCCTGGTCCGGTTTGGGGTGGATCGATTCTTGTCCTCACCGGTAGAACGCCGGAAACCTGCAAATAACTCTCACATTGGGGGTTGTGTCCGGTGAAGAGCCTCCGATGCTTAAGTCAGTATGTGTATGAGTATATTGAAGTGAATAATAGAGAAATTGTGTTAAGGGAGAAAGACTCACCCCCTTTTTTTAGGGGTGAGATACCTGCCCTAATAGCTGCCCGGATAAGGATGAGTGGGCTGCCCAAGTTGCCCGTCCGTACTCTAACACGCAGCGCACATGTCAGAGGTGACGCGGGGCGTTGGGAGCTGTCAGAGGTGGTTATCGCTATCAACCAATATATTCTCGACACGTGTCCTCCTGCACATGGGGTAAATATTCTCCTGAAATTCAGTTGGAGGCTCTTACACGCGCCTGTAACTAAGCCGATCTATCGAGTGTTGAGTCCGCGAGATGATCGACCTGCTGAGGTCGACTAGGTTGCTCGATTGCTTATCTGGTCGAGCGGTGGATTGGTCGACTATTTGACTGGTCGACAGGTTATTTTGCTCGATCTTCCCATTGCCTGACTCGGTTCCCTCATGGTATGACCCCTCCGTCTGGTTTAGTGGACCGGTTTAGCTTGGAGTATATAATATCCTATATCAACCAAGTTCCCCCTTTTCTATTCACTCATCAATTCTCCACCTTCTCCAATTATGAAGAGGTACATGGGTATTTATAGATGCATAAAATAAATCTAAGCCTAAGCTAATTAGATCTCCTAATTCTAGAATGAAAAGCAACATGGTAATAAAATCCTAATATTACTAAAACTACTAATTGCTTGACTTGCACTCCAATCTACTTGATGCACAAGTAATTAGCATGCCCTAAACCACTCGGTCGCCTCATCGCACTGCCTTTGTGCGCGTCGCCCTCGGCTGCTTGCCTATTCCTTGGCGCGCGAGGCATCGCGCGCCTCATCTTCCTTGCACGCGCATGCCGCCTCCGCCTCTCCTAGTCCTTCGATGACTAGGTCTCGCTCGCCTGCTGCCCACTCGCGCGCTATCGCGCATGCCTCATGCCCGTCGCTCGTCTCCTGCGCGTGAGCTCCCGCGCCCGTTATTCCTAAGCCTGCACGGCATAGGCTTCGCGCGTTTGCCCCATATTCGCGCGCCAATGCGCGCGCTCCGCTATCGCTGGCCGTGACCCGCGCGTCCTGCCTACGCTGGCGCTCCAATCCTCTACCGTGCACCCGCGTACGCCCGATGCCATCCGCGTGCTGCTAACCTCCGTTGCCGACTCGTCTGTTGCACATCCGCGTACGCCTAGTGTTGTCCGTGTATCCTGCTCCATCCAACCACGCGCATCATGGGCCGATGCGCGCCATTTGCTCACTAGCCGATCACCATCGTTCCCTTTGTTGTCACTCGACTCTGTTGGCTCGGGCCATGGGTCCCATCCTTCCAACCCAATACAATCTTTTGCTCGCCATATCCAACCATCCTCTACCTTTTGCTTACCTCTCTTTCAAGCCTCCATCTTCCAAGCTCGTCTTTTTCTTGCACAAGGCTTGCTCCAACAATTCCCTTCCTTAGCCTTTACTTTGCGTTTCCTTCGAGCTTGCTTGGCCTTGTACTTCCAAGATTTTACCTTAGACTTCGGACCACATCCTTTTGGCCAATCTCTTACACAAGAAGGTCGATATATTGGACTTGATGGCTCCTCTAGCATGTTTTCCAACCATATGTTGAGATCGTCGCCACCCTCATCCTCCGACTCGCCTGGGTTGATGACCACTTCCATATCACGCTGTGCTGCGCGCTGGGGCCCTGGCGTGCGCGCTGGCAGCAGTGCACAGGGCCCGACAGACAGGCAGGGTTTCAAATAGGACAGACCGTCATTAAAATTAACTCGACCGATCAACTTAAAATTTTTACACATAAAAATAGACCTAGAAAGACACGTTTTCACCAAGTTTCAAACCCAAGACTTCTGTTAAACTTGAGCAACCAATTTTTACGAAAAAAAATGATACAAATCTGAATTTACAAGATCTCTGGGCAATCCTTGGAATTTTTAAATACAATTTGGACACAAGACATATAACACCAGAATAATGACACTCACCAAAAATCACATCAAAATACCAAGAATACGAATTTTAATGATTTTTTGAATTTTCTGCCCAGAATTTCAAATCGACATTTGGCATAGCTACAGATATTATTTCGACCTGAAACTTTTACACCACATAACATACCAAAACAAGGTCATACAGTTCAAATTGCACATCAATTGGACGAACACACGATTTATGATGATTTTTGTAAAAATCAGCAGCAACTCCCGATTCAAAAATATATATATGACCACATACTCAACAAAAACGTCTAAGGCCTTCACCATGAGGCCAAAGACTCATAAATGTTCCATATTCCACAGCCCTAACACGATTTTAACGAGGGTTCTCCAAGAACACACTATTATCCCTTCAAACATGCATAATTTTCACATTATTCAAACATTCCAAGGCAAATCCGATTTAAACCAAGATGAAACAACTCAAAACACATTAAAATGAGAAGGTACAGCCATCAAGTACCGTTCTCGTGGTCCTTTCACTAAAAAGCACAAGGGAAAGGGGTTCGAAGGCATGCGCGGGGCAGCTCGGCGGCGGGGGCTCGGCTCACCGGAGGCTGGGATCACCTTGGACAGAGGTGGGCTGCTACTTTCTGGCCTGGGGATACTCGAACAGCGGTGGGGGTTCGAGGGTTGGCCTTGGTCCTTGCTCGTTGGTCGCCGGACTGTGTGGTGGAGGCGGCAATCAGAAGTGGAGAGGGAGAAGAGGGTGGCGGCTGATGAAGAGTGAGTGGGAGGGTTTTGGAGGCTTGGGGAGGGGAAAAGAAGGGGTTAAATAGGGCTAGAAATGCCCTACTTACCATATGGGGCGTTGGGGGACGCACTGGGCTGCGCTGATACGAAAGTGGAGTTAGGGACCGGCGAGTCTAGTGAGGGGCTAAAATGCGAAAGGTGCGCATCAGCCCTTGATGCGCACGAGTGGGCAAACAAGCCGGGCATGCGGGGTTTGCGAAGAGTACGCGGGCGCGAGGTTGGCAGGTGCACGGGTGCACGCGGGTGCGCCATAGGCGATTTGGGCATGGGCGGTAGCTGGGACGCGCGCAAGGCAGCGGGTGGGGACACAAAGCGCGCGGAGGCGCGCGAGTGGACGGTATGCGCGGGCGCATGCCTAGGCGCGGTAGGCATAGGCGAAGGGCGTTGGCATGCACGCGCAAGAGGAAAGGCGGCGACGCTGGGCGCGCGCACAGGCGCGCGCGTGCGATACGGACACGCAAGTCCTAAGGCGCCGAGGACTAGGTGAGCACGAGAGGCGGTGCGCATACGCGTGAGGCGCAAGACATTGAGGCGGCCGAAAGTTTAAGTTTGGAGATTCTAGAATTGCTTGGTGTGCAAGCCAAGCATTAGTTATTTGGTAGTAGTAGGATTTTATTGCTTTCTAGTATTAGGATTTCTATTATTGCAGGATTTAAGAGATCTAGTATAGTTAGGCTTAGATTTATTTTTGCACCTATAAATATCCCATGTACCTCATCATAATTTCAGGTGTTGAATTGAGTATTGAATTGGTGAGCCAATTAAGAGGGGAACTTATGTTCTTACGTGTGTTTAAACAAGGCCGTTAGTGCGTGTTTACATACAGTGTCGGAGAGAAGGCCATTAGAGCGTCTTGAAGTCACAGTGTCTAGGAAAAGGCCGATAGTGCGTCTGTTAGATACACCTATCGTGGATAAACGAAGGCCCTAGTGCGCGTTTATTCACAACCCACGTATAGAGTAACAACACAGTCCGTCATCATTGGTGCTCTTGTTGAGAGGGTTTTATTGAGAGGTGCTGATCGTGTTGTTATCTATCTATCTTTTTTATTTTTTTCGGTTTTTCCTTTTGCTGAGGGGACCGAATTTTTGTTCTTTTTTGGTTTGAAATTTTTGAATTTTTTATTCGAATTTTTCAAATTTTTTCGTGTCTTAAAAAAAAAGTGTCATCTTGTTAGTCCTTTGTTTGATTTTTTGTTCGGTTATTACCTTTTGTTGAGGGGCCGAATTTCTCTTTGTTTATTTTTTTATTTTGGTTCGAATTTTTTCGAATTTTTAGAGTAAAAAAAAAAAGAGATTTATGATGTCAAACCGTGAGAGAATTCAAGCGTTGGAAGACAACATGAAGATCATTGGCGATGGTCAACATGCTACCAACGAGAACATGGGAAGAATTGAGCTGATGGTCCAGGACTTGGCCGGGCAACTTACGGGCATGAACACACTGCCAAAAAGACATCACGGGTCGCGATCTACGGCGACAAGTACACGAGGACGATCGCCGATCGAGGGGCACACACGCATCGCGTGCGGACCACCACCACGACGATCGGCAACGGCATGACGGGCGCGCACATCATGACCGAAGGCACGAGGAAGACGACGACTGGCGATCGCACGCAACGTACGCATCGCATGCGACCCACGACGAGTGGAGGCCACACTGCGAGGGCCGACGGCGCGACGAACGACGGCACGAGGGACGTGTCCGACGCCACGATCGCGATGAATAACTAGACGAGCGGGCAAGTACACGACAGAAAATTGTTATGCCCACGTTCACAGGGACAGATCCAGATGCATGGTTGAGTCGACCTGTGAAATTCTTTGAGATCAATGAGGTTCCAAGGTACGAAAGAGTTCAAATTGCTGCTTATCGCCTGGATGGAGAAGCAAACGTATGGTGGCAATGGGTTTTGCACAAAAACCGTGGTGAGTACATACGTTGGAGGGATTTTGAAAAAGAGCTCATCACAAGGTTTGGCTCGAGTGATTACCACGATTACAATGAGGCTTTGTCTAGAATTAAGCAAGTTGGTAGCCTGAGGGAGTATCAAAAGGAGTTCGAGCGCATTGCTAGTAGGGTGCGGGATTGGCCCGAGAGTACGCTAGTGGGGACGTCTGTTGGAGGACTTAAGGCTGAGTTAGAAGCAGAGGTAAGGTTGGATAGGCCAGGATCGATGCGAGCAGCCATGGAGTCGGCAAGACTACATGAGGATCATCTGATGGCAGTACGCAAGGTCAGGCCGAGCGACGTGCGCACATAGACCAAGCGCACGCACGCCGCGACTGAGGAACCAGCGGCGAGAGCTGAGAATAAGCCGTTGGGCGAGGCTGTTCGAAAAACGAGCAACATACGGCGTTTGACTGATGAAGAGATGCAGCGACGACGAGAAAAAGGCCTTTGTTGTTCGTGCAATGAAAAATTCACACCAGGTCACAAGTGCAAGGGTAAGGAAGTATTTTTGCTAAAAATTGGGGATGATTGCGAGGAGGAAAAACCACAGGAGGAGTCCTTGTTGCATATGGTTAAAAGCAAGAAACGTGGTCCGAAGATGATCACATTCACAGCTGAAGTTAGGGGCAAATTGGTGGAAGTATTGGTTGATAGCGGGTTAACGCTAAACCTAATTGACGAGGAGCTGTCCAAAGAAATTGAGATTCCATTCACCAAGGTAAAACCTTTTGGAGTCAAAGTAGCAAACGGAGAAACACTCCGAGGGGATATTCCCTTCAAGGGTGTAAATATGGAGGCTCAAGGTCAAAAGATGAGAGTGGATCTATATGCCTTGCCATTGAAGGCGACTGATATAGTACTTGGATGCCAGTGGTTGGAGACTCTTGGTCCCATCACAACTGATTATTGGAAAGGAACTATGGAGTTTGAGAGATCGAGTAAGAGGGTCAAGTTGAGGACTGAGGATCCAGGCGATTCACCTGATGAGGATGAAGAGGATGGTCGAGTTTGGAAGCTGAATTTTCTAATCCTTGAGGACAAGGAAAGTCTTGAAGAGGAGGGGAATGATACGGAAGTGGAGTTAGGGATCGGCGAGTCTAATGAGGGGCTAAAATGCGAAAGGTGCGCATCAGCCCTTGATGCGCACGAGTGGGCAAACAAGCCGGGCACGCGGGGTTTGCGAGGAGTACGCGGGCGCGAGGTTGGCAGGTGCACGGGTGCACGGGGGTGCGCCGTAGGCGATTTGGGCACGGGCGGTAGCTGGGACGCGCGCAAGGCAGCGGGCGGGGACACAAAGCGCGCGGAGGCGCGTGAGTGGACGGTATGCGAGGGCGCATGCCTAGGCGCGGTAGGCATAGGCGAAGGGCACTGGCATGCACGCGCAAGAAGAAAGGCGGCGACGCTGGGCGCGCGCAAAGGTGCGCGCGTGCGATACGGACACGCCAGTCCTAAGGCGCCGAGAACTAGGCGAGCACGAGAGGCGGTGCGCATACGCGTGAGGCGCAAGACATTGAGGCGGCCGAAAGTTTAAGTTTGGAGATTCTAGAATTGCTTGGTGTGCAAGCCAAGCATTAGTTATTTGGTAGTAGTAGGATTTTATTGCTTTCTAGTATTAGGATTTCTGTTATTGCAAGATTTAGGAGATCTAGTATAGTAAGGCTTAGATTTATTTTTGCACCTATAAATACCCCATGTACCTCATCATAATTTCAGGTGTTGAATTGAGTATTGAATTGGTGAGCCAATTAAGAGGGGAACTTATGTTCTTAC